>JAJKFI010000095.1:690173-700443 GCA_029204185.1 Lerista edwardsae
CTCTCTCTCTCTCTCTCTCTCTCTCTCTCTCTCTCTCTCTCTCTCTCACACACACACACACACACACACACACACACACACACACACACACACACACAGAGAGAGAATTATCTCACTGTTATAAAACAGAGACAGACTTATTCTATTCATAGTCATCCTAGTGCCACAGCAACCAAAGAGGAGAAATTTCCTCAAAAATATTCACAAAGTTGTTGACAGTAGAAGACTACATATGGTTTTAATTAACTTGATTAAGCTGTGCTCTGGTTGTCAACATCTTGCAGGTTCTTGATATTAACAAGGCTATAATCCTTCCCTCATAGTGACACAGTTTAAGCAGCAAATTATTATTTTATTTGTACACCCTAGATTAGAACAAGCTTTTGCACATATTTATCCAAGAAGAATATCATTTATTTTCAAGTACTGCTCTTCTCACCAATGCAATAGGCAGTCTACTCAGTCCCACGTGGGACTGACTGACTTCTAAGTAAATGTGCATCGGAATGGAGCCCTAACTTGAAGAAATTTAACTGTACAGAGTAGCTGGGCTTGTTTTTTCAGAATATTTATCATTCTAACTCGCTACTCCTAAGAAGAAAGCATACCTGGTGGTGAAGTTCTAAAGAGCCAGGCTTGCTGCAGTACAAAGCAGTCATAAATTTAATCCCTTCTTTTGCACTTCAACAAAGCAAAACTGATCTGATTTTAACAAAGTGTTATAAACATGGGTGCTGACAAGACCATTTTCACTTTGTACTGTTGGTCTCTTGAACTGTACAAATACCTAGTTAAAAATTATTCATTATACAATGACTTCAGGGAAAAAAACTTTCAAATGATTCCAAAAACATGTAAGCCTGATCCTAAAGATGCTTACCCAAAGGTAAATTCTAACAAGCTCAATAGAAACTTCTTTTGTGTAAGTGAGCTGAGGATTGTAGCTTTAAGAGAAGTAAGCCCCACTAATTTCAGATAAGCATACCAGGATCCTAAACCTACAAGTTCAGAACAATATATTTGGACAGACAGACAGAAGCTGGACTGAAACATACATCACACGGACTAAAAATTCCTATTATTTTTGAAGTATTTTACTTATTTATTTAGGAAATTTATAGCTCATCTTTTCAAATAAGTTTTCAAGGAAGAAAATAAAAATAAAGCCAAGACACAATGTAAAACATCACTAAAGCATCTGAAGGGGATGGTAAGCAGAAAAAAATATAGCAACCATAAAAAAATCAAACAAGCATGTTAAAAATAATATTTTGATTATATAAACATGTCTTTCTTACTTAAAACGCACAAGATCCCAAATCTGGTGGAAGTCAATAGACAATAGGTTCCATAATTTGAGGACTTCCAGTCTATCAGAAGATGGAATTACAGTATTAAAAAGTTATGTGTGTTTGATCTTAAAGGTTAGGAAAGTACATATGGGAGAAAATATTCCCTCAAGTATCCAGGACCCGGACCATTAAAAGTAAGAACCAGTTATTTAAATTTACCATAAAAAACATCTGGTAACTAGTGCAGTTCACATAGGATCAAAATTACATACAACCATGCTTTTCAGTTACCTCAATATATATATTGTTACAGATTTTTAGCACAATCCTATACATGTTCTGGGGGAAGTAAGCACTGTGCTGTGTTTTGGGGGAAGTAAGACCTACTGTGTTCGATGGGACTTATGCTTAGGTAACTGGTCACTTGTGTTTAATAAAGTTAAACTGCAACAGCAGTCTGGTGCATTCCTTGGGGGTGGTGCAAGGGTAATAGGCTATGCCAGAATGCCAGATACAGGGGAGTGGCACAGAGATGAAAGTATCTGGTTGTCTTGTGTGCTCCCTGAGGCATCTTGTGGGCCACTGTGAGATACAGGAAGCTGGACTAGATGGACTCTTGGCCTGATCCAGCAGGGCTTTTCTTATATTCTTATGTTAAGTGTGTACAGGATTACAGCCTTTATCAAAGTTTTTCCATCTAGAAATTATCACCCTGCAAAACTAGGACTTCACCCCCTTGCCAGTCTTGGGGCAAAAAGATGCAAAGAACATTGAAGATCCCAGATGTCCTACACGAAAGTACAATGAAATCTGCAAACAGACAGTCATGTGCGCTACTCATGCTTTCTACAACATACAAGCATGTAAAATTCTAAGATGTCATAATATCTTATGGAGATTTTTTTGGAGATTTCCTACATGGAAATGCTTAAGAATGAAATGGTCCTACAATTGTACTTATTCGTCCTCCATAATTATGTGAAAGCAGCTAGGATTATAATTTATAGCTTCAATTCCATGTATCTTTATTTTGAAGTGAACACCACTGAATTGACTGGGACTTAATTCCAAGCAAATCTGGACAGGATGATCCTGTTAGTATCTTCCATTCATAGCAGATACCACATTTAACTCCAGACCAAATACTTGCTGTTGCAGAGAGTTCATCTTTTCAATAAAAGATGAACTATTTCAGTTTTCTAATTCTCATTATTAAAAGCCCTTTGGTCATATATCAAAGTCTATGTTCTGAAGCACTATAGGGCTTTAACTGTGTAGCATTAGATACAATCTTTAGCATAAAAGACCTTCACATTTTACAGGATTTCTAATGATGCAATCCTAAACTGTACACACTTTCCTAGGAATAAGGCTACTTAAACACAAAGAGACTTACTTCTGACTAGACATCCATAGGATTGTGTTGTAAGACTACCATAAATAAACCTTGTCAACTAGTGTTTTTTAATGCACAAACTAAAAAAAAAAAGCTCAAATTCAACTAGTAAGAACCAATTTTCCCCACAAACGTGTAGCAGCAAGCCCTTCCTGATGACTTCATGGATGAATTCTCAGTCCCTCTCACCACACACGCAGTGTACATTGCGTGGTCTCCCTGAAACGGGTTGGAAGAGTCCTATGAAGCAGACATATTCTAAATGAGACCTTCAGACCTTCTAGAATCAGTGCTCTCTACGAGCAGACATTCTCCATTATTTTAGACTGGGAAACTTTCTAGCTCTACAGGGAGGTGGCAAAAAATTAAAACCTTGAGAGTTTTGCATGCGAAGTAGAGTCTCTACCAGAGCCTTGCTCCCTTAAACAATAGTGACTGGCTACAGCAAAAGAGGTGGCTGGCTTACAGCACGATCATATGCATGTCTACTCAGAAATAAGTTTTAGAGCGCAATCCTAACCTGGAGTTAGGCCAGAAAAGTTTGACCAGTACAAGGGCCACCGTAAAGTATGTTTGGAGCACTCTTGGAGTCAGAGAGGCCAGAACACAGACGTGCACCATCCTCCCTGACTCCAAGAGTGGTCCAAACGTGCTTTACGGTGGCCCTTGTACTGGTCAAACTTTGCCAGCTTAACTGTGCTGACCTAATTTAGGATTGTGCCCTCATTTACCTCAATGAGACTTAAGTCACAGGTCAGTGTGTATCAGATTGCAGCCTCAGTCACCACAATCACTACCCAATTGCAGTGTTCGTTTATTTGGAAGCAAAGTCCACTCACAGTGCAAGTCTAGGCATGTCTACTCAGAAGTAAATTTTACTGTATTCAGTGGGGCTTCCTCCCAGGCGAGTTTGTATAAGATTACAGCCTTAGCTGAACCAAATTTACTTCCACATAAGCATACATGTAAGCTTCCAAGTAAGTAAAATACATTTGCAACCTCAACTACTGGAAGTGGTTTTGTGTTGCCCAGTACAAGCATGTTCCCATGGTAATCAGTCATGTACAGGCATGCTCCGGTATCCACTGGGGTTTTGTCCCAGACCCACCCACCCCCACTCCGTGGATACTGGGAATGCCTTTTTAAAAATCGGGGAACATTAAACAAATCTCTTATTTTAACCTTGTTGCAGCAAAACCACTGATTTCCCCCTATCCTTTTTAATAGGCATCCCGTATCCTGGGCTAATGAAACAGTGGAACTTCCACAAGCTCCATTCCTTCCTATGGCCAACAACAATCATCGGTCCCACCAACTTTCAACTACCCAGGTAACTACATGGTGCAAACCCTGGTGAAAAAGAAAAATGGATGGGCAAGTCAAATCTGTGTGAAGGGGCACACCAGGTCACATCTACACAGAAAGCATCTTTACATGCAGCCTTCATCATCACCACCATCCTTTGGCACATGCGATGCACACGGACAAGAAAGCTGCACAGGCAGCTGTGGCCTGCTAGTGTACAGCCATCCGTCAACAGGGGCGATCCTGGGGGGGGGTCAGCGCTGGGGCACACACCTCAGGGGTGCCACCCTCTACATGGCTGCACTGCGAAGCAACATGGGTCACTTCTCTGAGCAACCCAACACAGAGCGCAATGCCAGATTGCCCTCAGAGGAGGGGTGAGCTGGAGTTGTGACCCACTCCAAAACGGTGGGGGGGTCATCACCGACCCCTTCAAGCCCAGCACCCTGGGCATTTGTCCCCTGCCCCCCTCAGGTACTCCACTGTGCCCTGGTAATCACTGGGTTCTGTTCCGGACCCTGCCATGGATACCTTTTAAAAAGGTGACACCTTTAAAAAGACAGGGGGACACCAGTGGTTTTGCTGCAACAAGGTAAAGAGGTTCATTTAATGTTCCCCTATCTTTTTAATAGGGGCCCCAGCATCCATGGATGATTGAAATCAGTCGATACCAGAGCACACCTGTATAGATCCTACACTGGTCTGTCAAGGACACACGACGCAGGTGTCCGGTTAACCTCTCATAGTCCACACATGCAGTAGGAGCAACGCCATGTATTAAGAAGAAAGAAGCCCACTTTTTCCGCCCCACACCGCAGCCACACACTGCCAGCCCTCGCTCCCCGCAGCACCCAGCCCTGCAGACACACAATAGCCTCCCTTGTTTTCCGCAGCCAGAAGAACAGCGTGACCGGCTCGGGCCCCTTCCCAGCGGTAGCCATCACCATTTGCAGAGGGGCGGGCGCGCGAGGCTGCCATTCAGGGCGACAGCCGTTTATTTTTGTCACAGCGCCACTTCCCTCCGCCCTATTGTGAAGGGCGAGGCGAGGAGGAGAGGTGGCGGCGGCTGAGGCAGGCCCGATTTAAAGCGGAGGCGCGGGAGAGGGCGCGTCACGTGACGCGGTTCCTGGAAAGTTCTTGGAAAGCGGCCTTTGCATTTTTGCCAGCGCTCCAAGCCGGGAAAGGGAGGCGGCGGCTGCGCGTTCTCCGCCGCGAGCGCAAACAGCGCCGGTCCCGCGCCCCCCTGCACAGCACGAGGAGCCCCTTCAGCCCGCGGCCGGGGCGCGCGGCGGCCACAACGCACCGTGATTCCTTCGCGCCGAAAAACATGCAGGGGGGCGACTTTCCCCCTCCCGCGTACTCCACGCTCTCTGCCGCCCGCGCGTTGTGCCTGCCTCGCTTCTGCCCCCCGCGCGTGTCGGCAGTGAGCGCCAGCCGGGACTGCTCGCCGCTGTGTGCTCGGCGTCACATGCGGAGTTCCTGCCCTCGTACGCAGCAGCAGCAGCTCTTGCAAAGGACGGTGACCTGCGCTCGCCTGCCTCGCTGAGAGCAGGGCGGGGGAGTCCGGCGCCGTCGCCTCTCCACCTGGCGCGGCTGTGCCCCGTCCCGCTCGCCTTGCCAGGCTGCTGCCTGAGACGCCCCAAGCGAAGCGAAGCGCCTCCCGTCAGCCGGGCCCTTGGGCGGCCTCGCTTGCGGAGGCGAAGGTAAGACTCCGGCGGTGGCGGCTGCGGCTGCTGCTAGCGGTGCACACGGCTCCCTCCCCGCTCGCCCCCACCGGGCCGCGGCTTTCCTCGACAGCAGCCTCTTGGAAAGCCAGCAGAAAGAAGCGCCGCGCGCCGCGAAGCCAGACCGGGAGCTGCAGCTCGCCCTGGCGGCTGCGCGAGCGCCTTCTGCTCCCGGTGCCTTCCAGGCTGCTCGAGAGTGTCTGGTCCGCACTCCCTGTCACGGGGGGGGGGGAGACGGAAAACCTGAGCCCGGGCAGCGGCGAGAGGCTTGGAGGGGATGCTGGCCGGGCGAGCGCGATGCGGTGCAGTTCCACGGAGCTCCTAACCGGCTGCCGGCTCTTTTCCTCCCTAGGGCGGCAGGTTGCTGCGGCCGCGATCCGGATGGGCTGGGACCGCCGCCAAGGCCTGCTCCGTTGAGGGCAAGGCGCTGCTTGCCCGCTCGCCTGCCGGCCGTCTCTGCCCCCAAATGACCCTGCGCGCGGCCCAGTCTCCGGGTGGTACCGACGGGGCTGGGCCCCAGTGGGGGACTGCCGGAGGGACCGTGGCGGAGCCCTCCGAGGCGGAGCGCCTGGACTCTGCCATGCAGGAACTGAAACGCGCAGGTAAGCCAGCGTGGAGGGGGCGGCGGGGAGTGCGTGCGCCCCGGGAGGGAAGCCGAGTTGTTCTTGGGGTCTTCTCCCCTCTCGGATGGCCCGCGGGACTGGAGGGAAGGCGCTGGGTGGGCTCCTCTGAGCCCAGGCATCGCAGCGATTCTTGCAGCGCCGGGTGTGGAATTAGCCATTATCCTGGGGCTAGTCGGCGGGAAGAATAACCGCCTCGAAGCAACGCTTGCAAAAGTGGGTTCCAAGCAGGAGACGCTCCCGAGTGTGGGCGCCCCGCTGCCTCCGCCACGGGGAGGAAGGGCTGCAGGCAGTTTCGGGGGCGAGAAAGGGCAATCGCTGGACGCGAGCGGGTCTGCAGCAGAGCCCCCCACCCCTGTCCAGGCAGCGCTTTCCCCAGAATCCGAGCGGTGCGATGCTAAATCCGAAAACCTCCCGAACCTTCGGGCTAGGATTCTTTTTCTTTTGCCCTCCCTGTTTGGTGCTGGTGGTGGCTTGTTGTTTCTGCCTTCGAGGCGTTACGTGGCGGCTCCCTAGAAAGCCGCTGCAGGTTCTCATTACTGCCGTCCTCGACCTAAAACAATGAACAGAAGTAGGCAGAAATCCAGCCCACGTTTCGATCTTATTTTGAGGAAAGCGAAACGAAAAATTCAGGCTCTTGTGGTCCTGGGGCTTAAACACTTCGGTGACAGCCCTCAACAACCTTGCCAGTGACTTCCAAACTGGGACACACAAAACTAAGCGAGTCGTAGAAGCGAAGATTTAAAGACCAAAATAGCTCTAAATTAAATGGCTGTACGATGTGAGGCAGGTTTCTCCGGAGGAGATCAAGGGTCGTGAGGACCTCTGAGAAAACGGGTGTGCTCTTGAGTGGAAATGGGTTTTTATTTGTGTGGCAGCAGACAAGCAGAATATCTCAGTTATAACAGATGAAATTTGTGTAACACGTTGTTGTTCCTCGTTTTTCCCGAGGAAGGTTTTTAAAAATATTTTATTACGTGCATCGCTAATTGTATTGAGGTTCAAGAATAAAATTGCTGTACAGCAATATGGAAATGTCTTCTATTTATGTTGATTGTAAAAGTGAGAACTGTATCTTGCTTATATCAGAACATTAGCATTGTTGCATGAAATGTGATTATCTCTGCCCATTTACTGTGACTTGTTTTGCCTAAGACAGACAAATTAGAAAGCAAGAGTATCTTTACTTAAAGTACTATTGCATCTTTGTGTGAAGGTAATATAAGTGTTGTCCCTTTTTTTCTGCTGTGGATGGCATTTCTGAAGTGTGTTCAGCTAGTTTTGTCATTGGCATTTCGTTGTTTGTTCATCTCTGTTGTGAGATGCATTGAATCTTTGGAGAACAGCAGTCTATAAATCTTTCTAAATAAACTGCTGGGCTACTGTGGCTCCCAAATACAATTTCAGGTATCAGGACTTTGTGACTAAAGTTGCTTTTACAAGTGCTGTTAATGAAGTGTCTGCAGTCCTAAGCACACTTACTAGAGAGTAAGCTCTACTGAAAGTGGAACTTCTCAATAAATATTTTTAGGACTTAACTTAGCTGCATTACAGTGTGGAATAGACTTAAGTACTGCTATCATGTATATAGCATTTGTGCAGCCCAATTATGTGTGTATTAACGGGTAAACCTCATGAAGTTCAGTGGACTCCCTCAAGCCTTAATTTGCAAATCACTGCATGTTTCTTGAGGTGGTCATTTTTATTCCTATTTCACAGATGATACATGACTTGTGAGAAAGCCAACTTGTATGTGTTTGGTTCAGCAGTGATTTAAACCCTGGGATCTCCTAGGATCAACTCCAACTTTCTATTCATGGATTACAAGGACTGAGGCCAAAATTCTCCAATGCAGCCAACCTTCGCATCATGTATATTCCTTGCTTCTAATATACTCTGTGTATATATATTTAATGTTAAGATACTTGAATAACTTTGTTTCCCTTTCCTGTTAGGATGGTACTGGGGTAATATGAGTGTTGCAGAAGCCAAAGTACGACTACAGGATACATCCGAAGGAACTTTCTTGGTCAGAGATAGCTCACACTCGGAGTATCTACTTACTATTTCAGTGAAAACATCAGTGGGACCGACCAATCTGCGCATAGAATTTCAGGATGGTAAATTCCGATTGGATTCTATTATCTGTGTCCGATCAAGGCTCCGACAATTTGACAGTGTGGTCCACCTGATTGAATACTATGTCCTTATGTGCAAGGACAGAAGAACTGTCTCTGAATTGCCTTTCAATGGAACAGTCCACCTGTATCTGAATAAACCCCTCTTTCACACAATTCCGTCTCTACAACACTACTGTAGAATAGCTATAAACAGACACACAAATGAGATCCAGGAACTTCCTTTACCTCCCAGACTGAAGGTTTTCTTGAAAGAGTATCGTTATCAGGTATAAATATATCTTCTACTTGGCCTCAATTTTTAATCCCAAAATGTCATGTAATCAGTCAAAATCCTGAGCATTCAGTTGCATGAATGTGCCATGCAGGTCACAATTGTTGAAATACAAACAATGGAGATATTTTTGTATGTACGTGGGAAGGGGAAGTTTCAATGTAATGTTCTACAGAACAAAACGTTGGTGTAGGGTAATCTGTGCTCTATTTCTCTTGAAAACGTAGCTGGGAGAAATGTGTTGGGAGAGGGTTTAATGGATTGGGTTGAGATGAGCACAAGCAGTGTAAAACTTGCCCAATTGGACCTTCTTTCCTCTTTAACCGGAGGGTTGTGGACTTCTCCAAAATAAGTAGAGTTGGAACATAGAGGATTGCACCCTGATTGGTGAGTTTGGCAGAAATGGGAGGGGTATCCAATTCTGCTTGTGCCAGAATTGCCTTTCTGCTCATGCCAAGACATCTTTGGACCCAACCCACCACAGGTGTTGCGTTTTCACCCCCTTTTTGCTAGTAAAGTCAGACTTTTATTATGCAATATGTGATAGAGCAGTTCTACTACTCTCACATCAGGCTTGGCCCTAGTTTCCTTTGCTCAGGAGCAGGGGAAGAGCTTCCTATGCTAATTAAAAGTGCAATTAAAACATTGTACTGTGGATGTCACTGCTCTTGCAGATCACATTTGTGTGGTGCGGGGGAGGGACTTGCAACATTCATCACCAATGATGTCACAGATACTAATACATATCCATAAGACTTGTGCAACCGCAGTATACACAACACTTGTAATAGCAATCATTCTTGGGGAAGAAATCTCATTTTCCCAACAACAAGGTTTGTGGTTGGAGTGTTGGGAAAGTGTAGTATTCTCAGAACTTAAGGGCTAAGGTGAGAGTTGGCATTTGGATCCCATGCAGCCAATGAGTAGCTACTGTGCATTCATGGTACTAAATGCTGTTTGACATATATATTAGAGCAGTGGTCTTCAACCTTTTCCATGCCACGATCCTAATATATAAATAAAGTTTGAGACTGGGGATCCCACTGCCAATCCCACCCCTTCCCAGGACCCGATCTGCCTACTCCCAGCAGTGGCATCTCTACAAGGAGGGCAGAGCTCTAAGTTTTGCAAGAAGCCTTACCTTGCAGTGGAAATCACTCCTTTCCTGCACTGTTTTAGCCAATCCTCACAGGGAAAAGCAACATTTTGGCGTTGCTTACTGGCTACAGCAGCAAGGGAGGAGGGATTTACATGACAGGGTAAGGCTAGAGCTTTGCTCTCCCTGTAGATCCGCCTCTGAGTCCCAGCACTGTTACTCTACTCACTGTAACTAAGAGCTCAATCCTATCCAACTTTCCAGTGCCAGTGTAGCTACAATGCATCCTCAAGGAAAGGGAACAAATGTTCCCCTACCTTGAGGAGGTCTTCCTGACTGCATCCCCACTGCAGGATACATGTCCGACCCCTTTGGCATGGCTACATCAGCGCTGGAAAGTTGGACAGGATTGGGCTCTAAATATT
>JAJKFI010000095.1:700843-717784 GCA_029204185.1 Lerista edwardsae
GGGACTCTTAGGTGCCATTAGTACAGCAGTTTTGTGTTTTCTTGCTGCCGCCACCAAATATGTCAGTCACTGCCCTCCTTAAAGGGGTAGCATTCCAAAAGAAGGTTAGGAACCACTTAGGGATACTTTGGTTGCTTAGGGATACAACCAAATCTCTCTGGACAATCTGTGGGGTAGTCTTTAAGCAGGCATGTTTAGGTCTGGTTGTAAGCAACACTGAATTGGAAAACTAACAAATGCTGCTCACATTGCATGGAGCAGCAACAGCCTCCCACCTATGCACAGGTACTGTACTACACATGAAACTTTGTTTCAAAAGAATTTCAAAGCTGGACTGGATAAACAAGTACTTTACTATCTTTTACAAGGACCCAGTGGGTCACATACATTGGCATAATACATCATAATGTTAGGTGGTGTTTTTTTGTTTATAGAGCGAATTACTGCCTATAATAGGCCTCCCTTGAATTAGGCTTTGTAATTTCCTAGACTGCAGTTCTTGCAGTTGTGGTTTCTATGCCTGAATGTGGATAGAGACAATTATGACTATCTTCTACAGTGTAGAATTTTTTTTTCCTATTTCCTTGAAATGCAGACAAGTTTGCCTGTTCTAAAGATCGTATGTTCACGGCTGTAGCTGTCTGATTTCAGATTGTATTTAATAAAGTGAACATAAATGCAGAGGCTTTATGTCCTTCATTTGTTCTGTGCATTCAGAGAGGCTGTGTACAATTTCAATAGGAAGATTTCTGTGCTGTCCTTCAGCATTGTTGATAAACACCTAAATATTGGTAAATTATTGATAAATGTAACCACTATTTCATTACATTACACACTGTACAGGTATTTATTCAAAGTTGTAGGTAATTATCATTCTGTGTGTTGGTGTTATTTCTAGATTGGAATAATCTAGAAGAATCTTCTCAAGAAGAAATGCTAAATGTTTCTGTTGTTGGAGGTATGGCCAATCAGGTGTGCAAACCCCAGAATCCTCTGGGACACATTGTGTATTGGCACAACCAGTGGCATAGCTAATGAAAGTGTAGCAGAGGGCTAAATGATGCCCCAGAATTGACTAAACAACTGGAAGTGATGTCACAGTTGTATTTTCATTTTCTGGAGTATTTTAGCCATAACTTTGAATAGAATTAAGCTATTACACTCTGATTTGTTTCAATGCATTCTGCATGAAATTCTGCATTGAATGATAGTTTTATTACTACAAACCTCAATTTTTTCATGACAGTTGTATTTTCATTTTCGGGGGGGGTTGATAAAGATATTACTTTATCAAAAGTAATATATTTATCAAACGTTTGCGTTCTGCATTAAATTATCTTTCCAATGATCTATATTTCCAATGGTGGTATTAGTAATTACCAATGTTTTCACAATTTTGACCACTAAACTTAGCTTGTTGCCCCCCTCAAACATGTTGCCTGATGCAGTTGCACCTAGAGATGTAAAATTTCCGGAAATTTTGAAGGTCGGGGAAAAAAAAACCTGGGTTTTTTCCTTTTTTTTTGTTAATGGAAATTTTCAGAAAAATTGAAAAAAATGCTACATTAGCACTTTTTTTTTCCTTTTCCAGATTGAAAGTCATTCTGTTACTTTAGGAACATAAAATATGACTATAGACAATTTGACTTGGCATAAAATCACAATTAGCATATTAAAAATATAGTGTATCCAAACAATTATTACAAACATAATTTACTTTTTTATAATATTTATTTGTAATTGTAACAAATGGAGCAACAATCTCCTGAACTGTTTACTAGTTTATGTGGAACAGACAAAGAAACCCTCCACAAAACCATTTTTAAAAATCCAGAAGTAACAGTTATTCATATTTCCTCTCCACAGTATTAAAATTTAAAAAAACCCATTCTCATAAAAAGAATTGAAGAGGGGGGAAGTGTATAGAAGGGAGTGGGACTTAGTTTCAATGAATGGACATGAAATTTAATCAGAATCATTTTCTGAGCTGCAATTATCAGTATCAGTTTCAGTCTCTGCTTCTGCAGCTACTCTGTTATGTCTGTCATCATCACAGTTATGGACTTCTAAAAACTGAAGATTTGCCCGGATTGAAACAAACTTCTCTACCCTTTCACATGTCAATTTATTTCTTGATTTAGTGTGTTTCCAAACATAGACCAGATTCTTTCACATGCTGCAGAGGATGGAGGAGTCGGAAGAAGGTAAGAAGCAAGAGGAGTCAGAGGTTGTGTTAGAGATGTAAAATTTCTGGAAATTTTGAAGCTTGGGAAAAAACCCAGTTTTTGCATTAGAAGGTTCAGTTTGTAACCTAGGAACTGCTTGTCCTCAGTGCGCAGAACTTAGAATAATCTGATACTATACATATTCTTTAGAAATTATTTGGAAAGTATTTGAACACCTTGTCTTAAATATTTTATTCATCATGTTAAAATAAAATATTCCATAATCATTTTTTTCTTTTTTTGATTTTTCCAAATTTTTTCTGGGTTTTTTCCAGGCCTTCACATCTCTAGTTGCACCCCCCCTTAGCCATGCCTCTGGGCACAGTGCTCCAGCACTGTAGAAGCCTCAGGTGCTACCTCCACTCCTGCCATTTCCACCTGAACGGAGCACATCGCATAATCTGTTGCTGCATTGGGCAGGACTCTGGGCAAGAACTCTCTCTTCAAACAGGCAGGGTGGCTGCCTCACTTGAACCCCACACAATGAGAGTTCAGCAGGGTCAGCACTGGTGGCTCCCTAAGAGATCAGCTGTCTAATTGCAGTGGTGGCTGGTGACAGCCGCGACGATTCTCCACGGAACTGCATATGCAAAGAAAACAGGATCACTTGTTCAGGCAAGAGGTTTATGTGACCTAATTCTCAGATATGTGAGTAAGACCAAATGCCAAGTTAATGCTGTAGATAAAGAACAATCAAATGTGCCTACAAAGACCTTTTCTTGACTTGATCAGGACTAGAAGTTGATTGTGTAGTTTGTCAATTTGGGCAGTTTCTAATTTTTAATTTTTTAAAGGTGATTTTCCTAAAACTAAGAAGGAGACCATGCATATAGTTATAAAGTGTGATAAAATGGTGTACATTGGAGCTTTCTGAAGGTGGAGTCTTTATTATAAGTAGGGTTACACTGTTCCTTACCGCCAGGAACCTAAGGCCATAATCATACGGTGTGTCTTTCACAATTTGGCAGAGAGCTATTTGCTGGAATAGGCATATTTTGTAGTTGCAGTATCATGACACAAGAAATGGAGTTGTCTGAGTGCCCTAATCATGGGGAACAGTGGGCTTCCCCTCTTGTTTGCATACTTTACTGTCATGCTGCTTTGTGTATTGAAAGTAAGCTCTGGTTTGTGGAGTCAAAAAGTATAGTGGCAGGCATGTGCTTCTTGCCTTAGCACACCTTCTCTCCACCCTGTTGCTAGAAACAATGCTAGAGAATACAGTGGCAGGAATGACATCATCCCTGTTCCCAATCCCCAAAGGGCAGGGAGGAGGGAAGGAGGAAAACCAAGAAAATGCTTATGTGAGTAGAGTGGATGGATCATGCTACTTGTGGCCTCATACTCATGCCTCATTCTCTTTACCAGCTTTTCCTTGACATTGGAATAGGACAGTGGTTCTCAAACGTTTTAGCATTGGGACCCACTTTTTAGAATGACAATCTGTCTGGGACTCACCAGAAGTGATATCATGGCCGGAAGTGCCATCATTGTGACGCCACAGCCTGCTGCTTTCCTGAAAATGCAGCAAGAAGTTGGGTTATTTCTCAGCCATTTTGCAATAGCAAAGTGAATCAGAAAGAAACAAAGCATATTGGCATCCTTGACACAAGCAAAATAACCACGCCACCCTCCCCCTGTCCAGTGTCCCACCTTCCCATATTTTCATTGATGGCTGTGCTAGGTGCTATGTGACCCACCTGAAATTGGCTTGGGTTCTGGCTCACAGTTTGAGAAGCACTGGAATAGGGCTTTTAGCATCTGTTTAATATTAGAGTCCAGTATATAACTATAGTGTTATTTTTCAAATTGACTTGGCTTTAGAATGTCTGAAAACTCATCTTTGTCTAAACTACATAGAGACACTGAGAAACTATTGTCAGACTGGATAAATTAGGTAAATAAATACAGAGTCATATTTCCTTTTTTGTAGTTTGAAACTGGAATACCAATTGAAAACTAATCCTAGTCTTACCAGATGAATCTGGTTGCACCAGTTTCTGCGTAAAGAGCAACACCACATTTTGACCCATGTTTTTCAATTTGGGGCATGTAGAAAATGGGAAAAAGTACATTAGTACAATTCTTTATTCATTCAACAAAGTAGAGGCACAATCCTAATCAACTTTCCAGCATCAGGGTAAGGGCAATGCAGGTTTGAGTAAGGGAACAAACATTCCCTTACCTTGAGGAGGCCTCTGAGATTGCTCCCAAATTGCAGGATGCAGCACATGCCCCATTGGCACTACTATGCCAGTGCTGGAACCTTGGTTAGGATTGCCCCCTAAATTATTATTTTTTCTTTCACACTTAAGCAGGCTTAAGTGTAATGTGTTGAACCACTTATTTTGTAGTAAAACTGTTCAGGATATTGTCCAGCCTCAAAGTCTGGCTCTGTCTACTAGTTAAGCCATGTTTAATAAAGAAAAGCATTTTGAGAATATATGCTATTACTTTAGCTTCCATGTTGACAGACAACCCCTGTGCTCCTGTGGAAGCTAACTGCAACATGGAAGCAAGTTCAACAGAACTGGGTTTCCTCCCATTTAGGGTACAATCCTAGTTGCGCCCTTGGGTCGATGCTAACTGCTTGTGTCAGCCCAACGTCACTACCGCTGCATCGGTGCTATTGCTATTGGGCGGACACCAGTAGCAGTGTCCGGCCAACGACATCAGCCAACGACACCATGCTGCTCTGCTCATGCACCAGCCAAACTCACCTGGTGCAAGAGCAGTTCTGGGCAGAGGGAGGGAGGGTGGGTGGGCGGGGCGGGAGAATGCTGGCCCATCGAGGGGGTAGGGCTGAGATGCAGCCAGGAGGCTGCATCCAAGCCTCCGTCCCCAGGCTGCCCAGCACCAATTTGGGCCATGCAGTTTCCTCAGCTCTGCACTTGCTAAATAGCAGGCATGGATCTGAAGAACCCATAGGGGAGGCTGGAGCTCCCCTGGGGCAAGGGCACAAACATGCCCTTGCCCTGGGGAGGCAGCGCAATCCTAAGCTGCGCTGGATACAGCGCAGGCCTTGCTGTTCCACCGCAGCTTAGGATTGCGCTCTTAATGTATCCAGAACCAAGGCCTATCTTGCTAAAATCTCAGCAGTGCAATCTCATGCATGTCTACTTAGAAGTAAGACCCATGGGTCTTAAATGGGGCTTACTCTGAGGTAAGTGTGTAAGATTGCAACCTAAGGCTTGTCCTACAGAGATCCTCTTTTGTTACCTACAGAACAAAGACCAAACTGATCAGAAGTTGAATGTAAAGTGTGGGAAGCAGTATATCAGCTACCCTGAACCTGCTTGACGTGCCTGCGTTCCAGGGGGATTATGAGTTTCACTTGCATTTTTGCTCTGTACATTATTTAAAGTACGTTAGTAGACAAGAAGCTGAGAAAAATTGAGCTCTCTCAATCCTTCAACAGCATGCAATGAGCATGTGAAATATAATTGGTTAGATAATGATAGACAAGTATTTCAATTTATATACGCCTTGTAAAAAAAAAAAGCTTTATAATCTTTACCCTTCAAGTAAATCATTATCATATTACACACAGTAATCTGAGGCCGAGAGGTGCAACTAGACCTACATCGCAGTTAGTGGCTAAATTGGAATTTGACCTCGGATCTAATTTCAGTCCTTCCTCTGGTGCCTTGTGAAAATCTGGTATTGTCTGTCTGTCATTCTGCTACAGAACTGCCATGATGTACATTGTTGGCAGGCCATCATGCTCTTTGTAGGCTCAGAGGTTTTGGAGAAATAAAATATATGTCATTTGGAAACTGTTACCTAGCCTGACACTCACTAAGGGCGCAATCAGTGGTGTCATCTAAATGATTTAAGAACAGGTACTCACTTTTGATTGGCACGTGTCGGGACCTGCCCACTGGAAGTGATGTCATAAACCAGAAGTGATGTCGTGGCAGGAAGTGACATGAAAAAAGCCCTTTTTGAGGCCTCAGATGATTTTAAACTGACCCAACAGTTGCAACAGTATTCCACAGCACCCTCAGAACATGTTAAGGAGGCCTGGCATCATGTTAAAACCCCAGAGCAACTCGTTTTTCAGTGGCAAGGAAAGGAAAGGCTCCGCTCACTGCCTGCCTGCCTGCCTGCCTGCCTGCCTGCCTGCCTGCCTCTGAGAACATGCAGGCAACTCAAACATGCAGGAAATTCAAACGTTGCAGAGGGCGGAGTCGACGAGTGGGCGGGTGAATGGGCTGTAATCCTAGAAACCGGTACTTGCGTACCCCCGCGTACCCCCTGCATGACATCACTGGGCGCAATCATAACCCACTTTCCAGCACCAGGGTAAGGACAATTAGATACTTTAAATAGGTCTTGGTGATATTGAGGATTAAATGAGAATTTGGTGCAGAAAATGTTAATGGAAATATTGTGAGAATTATGAAGAGTTCTCTAGCACAGTGCTCTCCAAATTGGAGACCACTGCACCAGCAAAAAGCATCCCTGGCTAAATGGCTTCTGCTCTTCTGTCCTGGAAGCTCACAAAGACCCCAACTACAGCCCCCAGGGGTCTTTGCGGCAAGCTGATTCCAGGGTCTGCCACCCCAGCATGCCTCCACGCAGAAGCAGCTTGCCCCGAAGTTTGCTGTGGGGGCTGTAGTTTGTGAGCGTCCAGGGCGGAACAGCAAAAGCCATTCATCCGTTCACCAAGGTCAGGGTGGATGCAGATCCGACCCCTGCTCTAGCACAAAAAATGTTCCTGAAATGGTCAAGAATGGAAGGATGGTAGGTTTGAATAAAGCTGCCTGTAATTTTGAAGGCAAACAAGGTTGTCGGAGTATTCCATTTTATTGTCCTAAATTTGAGAATTTCACCAGCACTAAGATTATTTAGAGCAGTGTTTCTCAAACTTTTTAGACCAGGACTGACTTTTTAGAACGACACTCGTGTCAGGACCTCCAACAGTAATATCATTCAGCTGGAAGTGATGTCATTAAGAAGGAAGTGCTGGCATTGTGACCTAATACAATGATACTCCTGGAATGCAAACTGGCGTTCTTGGACTTCAGCAGTTGTGCAACCGTGAAACATCCCTGGCAGAAAGCAAGATTAGGACAAAATATTATGTAAAAGCACTGAATTAAAAAAATTTTTAAAAAAAAACCCCACACTTGAAAATTCAAACTGTAAATACTCTCAAAAGGAATATAGCAAAAGTAAGGCCTGTAGCTTTGAAGATGGCGGCTTTCCCAGCTTTCCACTACCCACCTGACATCAGGTTGCACCCCACCAAGTAGGTCCCAACCCACAGTTTGAGAAACACTGCTTTAAAGGTAGGGGGAGGACCTTTGTGACTATACACCTCCATATCTTTATTTTCTGTCTGGAAATACGTTGCATTTTGCCCTGAAAAGTGCATCCAGGAAATCTGGATAATTGCTGTTCCAGTAACATTCTCATCTACATGACTTGGTTTTGTTTAAAAGAGAATAAGCAAACTGTAGACCAGCTGGTATTTATCTGCATATTCAAAGCAGCACAATCATCTACATATAATTGGAACACTGGTTGTCACAGTTCCTAGATAACCCTAGTTTGAGTTGAGCAAGGAAACGTGTTCAGCTAGAGCAAGTCGTACCTGATATGACTCTCACACGTGACATCTGACACATTTTTTACATTTGAGACACTGGCTTTAGAAGCACACTCATGAGTCATGAAAGGAAATAGCATTCAATCTGACAATGAGTCATTGTCCTGGCCTTTATTAAAAACTACAACTTGAATTAAAAAAGATAAAATGAAGGGGGGGGAGAGAGAGAGAGATAATCACGTTTGTAATCCTTTTTTAGAATCAGAAACTTGTGGTTATATAAAGTCTTGCAGGAGTTTCTGTAGTATGTAAGCTGGACGTGCTGTCTTTGCCGTCATCCACACCATTTTCATTTGTCACTCCAGGTACTTCTTTCAATGTTCATTGCAATGAGAGGCCATAATATTTCGCTTATTCATTGGATGTAGTTGAGTCTAATAACCAATTCCAAGCATTTTGATTGGTTGAAACTGTGCCCCAGATTAATTGGGCAACGTGTTTTTAAAGAACATTAATTACTGTATTTTTAATATAAACACTTATGAAAACCGCAAATGACAGCTGCAACATTCAGAGAGACATTCCCCCTTCAGAAGCCTCTACAAAATCACCCAGAGGTTGATGAAGACTAGAACAGGAATAGAACATGCAGAATTTTTGAAAACTTCAGCGTGTGAAACCAGCAAAATCAGTTATTGGAGCCCTACCAGTTTTTATTTGTGTGTGTGTGGGGGGGGGACCTTCTACCCAGGCCAGGGGCAACTTTCTGGGTAATGCAGTGTTCTTCAACCTTGGGATTAAGACCCCAATGGGATTGTGAAGCCTCAATTGTGGGGTTGTGGCAGCTGGTGGGAATGAAAACGTTGAAGACTGGAGCACCCAGTGGGTGGTATCTGGTGTACCCTCCAGGTACCAGGAGATGGTGTCCCAGTCCTGCTCAGGTTCTTAGCAATGGTGCTCAAATAGCTTACACTAGAGCCAACCTTCATGGTGACATTTTCTAATAAGCGAACAGTGCTGGGAAAGCAATACAAGGGCGAGGTGTGGGCACAATGGGAGCAGGGATGGGAGGATCAGCAGAGGGTCCCCAGCCTCACAGTGTATTTATTTATTTATTAAGATTGTGGCACAAAAAAGATAGAAGACCTCTGGTTGCAATGGAATGGATTTCGAATGGAAATATAAAGAAAACCTGTCTCAGACACAAAAACTAATACGTTGTTAAAAACCACATTTCAATTACAATTTAAACTTTGACATATTTTTTGCTCAGGCATACAACTCTGGAAGATTGTCATCTTACAGTTGTGGTTTTACATTTTGTATATAATTAATAATCTTTAGATTTTTGTGCCATTAATTACAAAGACTGGAGCTGATCCTGCAGTGGTGGAGCGCAACTAATCAGATGTAACTGCTGGTGGTCCTGGGTGCGTACGTGCCCATTCATCTCCAAAGAGGCTGCAGTAGTACTCTGATAAGCATAGCACTTAATGCAACCACTTAAAAATGTGAGTGTGTCTTGCTGGAACTGGATGGCTATCTTGGAAAACAGAGGATATTTTTCCTACAACATGGGGAAAGATAATTAAGGGTGTTTTACAGTGCAATCCAATACCCAAGTAGCACAACTATTGCTGCTTAGTGTACATCCTGGCAACATCTATCCTAAGCCCATCCAGCAGAAAGAGGGAGAACCTGAACATCACCACAGTGGTGCAGAGTAACTCCACCAATGTCCACAGAAACCCCAACACTACCCGTGGATCATTGGCTCCATATCTGTCCAGGGTGCCCTTGCAGGCCAACCACTGCAACCTACTCAACTCAATGCTGGCGACCAGGGATGGGCCACCAGGGTGAACCAAGCAGGGCAGTGGCTCCCACAGGTCCATTACGTGGCCACCACCAGACTGAGGCAGGAGCTACCATGGTACATATAGGAAGGGAGGCAAAAGCAGGACACTGAGACGTCTCAGCACTCTAAGTTCAAGTCCCCTTATGCCATGCACATAGCTTGCAATGCTATCCACACTGATGTGGGAGTAAGTCCCATTGACTATAATGGGAGTTACTTCTGGGTAGGTGTGCCTAGGCTTGGGCTCTCAAACACATGCACATTTTCAACTGTGGTAGACCAAGGAAGATCGTTCCTGTGGAAGCTGGCAATCATGTGGAATGAACACACATGCCCTCCTTGGGCAAAGGTTTGGGTCCCTGATGGGAAGTCCACCAGCTGGAAGGACCCCTTTTGCTAGAGGGAGAGACTATGATAAGCCCCCAGAGGTGAGTCAGGGTGCCGGTATCCCACTACACAGAGACCCATATGCAGAGACAGGTAAGACAGGTCTAAGCCCAGCCATGCTGTTTACAAAAATGCACATCAACCAATCAACAGTACTCACCTGCTTAGAAACACTTGTAGTAGAGGCAAACGAAATGGTGGTAGGGCTGGACCCCACACTGGCAAGTTCACAAAGCTGCTCCTGACCACTCAGCTGCAGGAAGAGACGTGCAAGGAATCCTTCACAGGGTATCTGGCATCCCACAGCAGCACCACAAGCAGGCACACTTGGCTGGAGACTGTAGCACGTGACGTGGACCAATACAAGCCGAGGGAGCACCACATGGGCCAATCATTGGGCTTGTAGGTGACATTGAGCCCAACAGGTCAGGGAGTGAGGATCCTGCAGACCCTGAACCCTAGTAGCAAAGAGGCCGCTTCCTTCCTCCTCCCCCCACCACAGAGTCCCACCCTGAGGCCAGCTGAAGAGAGAAACAACTGGGGGGAGGGATCCCTGTCTGCTAACAAAACTCCCACAAAGACGATCCAGTTTTTATTGGTCTCAGAAACAGAGCAGGTCTCAAATCTGAAAGTGAAGTTGCCAAACATCTCATCCCTCCATCCTGGGACTCTGGTATCTTTGCAAATTATCTAACAGGCAGCCAAGCAACAGGTGTCAGTGAGGTTTGGCCGCTGCACTAGCATATCACTGTCTGCTGTGCTGTTTACTGCTTTGTAAACAAAGCGGCCTGCCTGGAGCAAGTAGGTCTGCGGAAGATCACCCCAGGAGGCAGTGAGTGGTGCCAGCAGTGACCCTTGGTGTAAGTAGTTGCAGGATCTACCCCAGGGGAGTAGTAGAGACTGAGCTCCTTAGGAGCTCACAGACAGGATATAAGGAGCATCTGGGGAAGGAGAAGGTGTGGGTGTATAGTAGGATAGAAGTTTGGTGTGAGAGGAGCTGGAGAAAACTGACAAACCTGAACGGAACTATTGATTACAAGTTTGGATAATGGACTGGTGTTTGGACCCGACTTGGCTTACTGACCCTTTGGACTGGCTTATGGACTTCTTTTGGCACCTGACCTTTGAACTGGCTTACGGACTTGATTTGGCTTACCGACCCTCAGACCGGCTTGTAGACTACTGGACTCTGATTCTGGCTTGGGCTTTTAACTTCCGACTACTGTGGACTGGTGCGATTGCAGCCACTGAACAGGCAAACTGAGAAGGTGAGCCCTAAGTGTGTTTGCTCCACTCCCTCACCAAAGCTGTTTAAAGGGGAAGCTACCCAGCCTAAAGTGGACAACAGGGACCCCAGGGGGGCCTGGCAGGAGTTTCTGGCGCAACAGTCAGAGACTCCACAGGAGGGCATCTGGGATCACACAGGTCACTGCCACTGGATGTGGAACCATAGCATGCTAGAGTTGGAAGGCACCTTGGAGGTTATCTAGTCCAGCCCCATGCTGTGGGTGTGCCTTGTGGGAGGCCATATGGAGGGAATTGCATAGCTGCCTGTGGAAAAGACAGTGTTGTGAGGTGTAGACAGCAGCATCGCACAGCATGGCTGCAGAATTGGAGTGCATACTTGGTGTTCATGAGGGAGGAGAGGATGGTGGTACATATCCAGCAGTGCCCTGTTGGTAATGAGAGGATGCTGCCTGAAAGCATTGCCTTTCCCTCCCTTCCTGGGGGGTGCAGTGGAACTGTGTGAGCTCCAGGTGACTGTCCAGCTCCAGGTGGCAGTGCTGCAGTCCTGCAAAACAAAAGGGCCCCAATGGGTGTTTGGCCAGCAGTGGCAATGGGTCGGAGCTCCTGGCATTTACCAAGAGAGAACAGACACTTGCTATTAACTGTTGCAGGCAGAAGAGATGGTTAGGCAACCCAGTTTACAGCAAAGGCATTTGACAATATTGAAGGGTTGCAGTGGAGCAGAGGCGTACCATTCGGAGCCAACATAGCCTCTGTTTTGCTCTAGCCGCTGGGAAGGGCTCTGAAGAGGAGGGGGAGCGGCTGCTTGCAAAACTTAGTGCTGTGATCCTCCTCTTGGTATGCCTCTCCAGCGGAGAAGATGGCAGATGTGCAAGGCAGATGTGCAGCAGCACCAGCCAATGTGTTGTGGCATGGCATCCTCTCCTCTCTTTTGCTTGCCCTGCTGGGGTGTGGAGTGGACTAGAGCTCCACTCAGGCGCTTGTGTGTGGAGACTCTTGGGGCTGAGTCCCTCTACTAGGAATCTTGCCATGCATGGTATGAGGGCAGGGGGCTGTTTATGTAAAATAGGGCTCTCCCAACATATTCAGTACAAGGACCACATTTTATATTTTACACATTTTCATGGGCCAAAAAAACAAAGCCCACCATTGTGCGAGTTTCAGGTCACCGTGTGTCACCTATTTTCTGCCTTGTAAAGAAACGTCTGGCAATACTGTCCTCCGCCCAAGGCATTCACCCATCAAAGCTATTGTATTTGATGCTCCCTGCCATCATTTTCAGCAGCAAATCAAGCAGCTTTCATTCTTTGTAACTAGAAATACTTTGCAAAGTAGAACCCCACTAGGTGCGCTAATGAAAGGTATAACTCCTACACTCTCTGTGTCCCATTGTGCCAAGCGAACATGGCTACAAAGGCACCACTTATTTTCATTTAAGAGTCATTTGGCTCTGTCTGTTCATTCTCTTGTTTGTGACAAAAAGTTTGAGTCTATAGTCAGAAGTCTTGTTTGTTTTCTTCTCTAGCATGAGGAGCAAGATTGAAATAGCCTTTGCCTTTCCTGCAAACTGTGTGCTGTATACAGGGTTTTTGGATTTCCTGAAAATCCAGAACTGCCTCTAGCTGTGAGTGGGAAGGAAAGGAGGACGTTTTACTGGACACGTTAAGCACTATGAAACAACCATAACTGTCATACAAAATTGTGTTGTTGATGTGATGATAATAAATTCAGTATAGCTCCAGTGATGTACATAGAGCTTTCAGCAGGTCCCTGCCCTGAGGAGTTTCCAATCTAGATATTGAGAAAGGAGAGGGAAATGGAAGCAGGGATATGCAGAGGCAGGGATGTGATTTATTTCACATTAAGAACATAAGAAGAGCCCTGCTGGATCAGGCCAAAGGCCCATCTAGTCCAGCTTCCTGTATCTCACAGCGGCCCACCAGGTGCCCCAGGGAGGCATGAGACTACAAGATGCTTGCATCCTGTTGCCACTCCCTTGCACCCGGTACCAGTAGCCCACCACCTTTGTAAGGAGGTTGCACAATCCATCATTGCCTATAGCCCATGATGGACCTTTCCTCCAGAAATCTGTCCAATCCCCTCTTAAAGGCATCAAGACCAGATGCCATCACCACCTCCTGTGGCAAGGAGTTCCACAGATTAACTACCCGGTGGGTAAAAAAGTACTTCCTTTTATCTGTTTTAACTCTCCCAACCCTCAGCTTTAGTGGATGCCCCCTGGTTCTGGTGTTTTGAGAGAGGGAAAAGAACATCCCTCTATCAACTTTATCCCTTCCATGCATAATTTTTACTCACTTTCTTACTCACTTTAGTTACAGGAGGGCATGAGAATGGAAAGACTCATGGAAGAGGTGGGTTTTAAGAGTGATTTGAAGGAAGTGAAAGAGGTGTCACAAAGGTCTTCCAGGAGGCTGCTCCAAAGATAAGGAGCAGAGTACTAGGTTTTCCTAAGTGAACTGCCGGCCCAATTCCATTCAACTTTCCAGCACCGATGCAGTCAAGCCAATGGGGTGTGTGCTATGTCCTTCAGAGGTGGGGCAGTCACAGTGCGGGGAGCTCCTCATGGTAAGGGAATGTTTGTTTACCTTGGGGCTATATTGTGGCTGCATTGGCTCTGGAAATTTGAGTAGGATTTGGCCCTGCAATATGTTATCCTGAATATTCCCCTTAAATAACAATCCAATTTAATATACTGTAATTACGGCAATACTATACAGCACAAAAACTATTAGTGTTTTTGATTGTATAGTAGACACTATTAGGATAGTATGAAGGCAATCAGAAGCTATATCTGTATTGCACGTAGTGTTGTGCTCACATTACAGGGGGAGGCAGAGGAGGGCCTGCTCCCTAACCCTTTGGGACAGCCACTATTTTTAGAAGGGTATGGAAGGGGTCATGATTTGGTTGTAATGGAAAGTGTAGGGTTGTATCTGAGGACTTCATTCAGCCCTATCTGCACTTACCTGGAAGTAAGTCCCATTTACTACAATTGGGCTTACTTCTGAGTTGACCTGCATCGGATTGGGCTGTAATGACCCTCTCCCGGTCATTAGAGCACTGTTTCAGTAGCCTATTCAAGGAACTTGAGGTAAACGACTTTGGTTGCGAATCCCCAGGCAGGAGTCACTCATTAATTTCACTTAAGAGATTCCATATTGAAAAGAAAAAATTCAAATTAGGTGCCGTCATGTTATAACAAAGAGATGCTGTGCCTGACAATTCTTGACAAAATCAGTATTGTTCATGAACCATATTACTTGAAGGCTTATTCACGTGAAGTATATGTAGGTATTATGATGCTGGATTTCACAAACGAGAAGGTGGCAATTCTCAGTCTTTGTTAGAGAGTTGTTGGAAGCGACTCAACCTCTGCCCCGGGAAAGGGTGCCTGTGTGTGACACACGCATTCAACACGTGGGAAAAGCAACGCTGGGCTGCGATGTCGTCTACGCGCATCTTCTTCTCAGCCCGTTCTCCAACCTGCACTGCAGAGCTAAGCTGCAATAAACCAGTCTCAAACCCTTCCACCTGACCCCCCACCCCTTTCTGCAATGTGAAGGAGGGTTATATAGAGTCATGGACTACATCACAAGGTGCTTGTGAATCATTCTCTTTCAGACTCAGCCCCGCCTCTCACTTGTAATCTTAACACTGTCGGTTGCGGTAAACCACTCAGCCGCAGCAACACAACCTGCGATATGGGGATAATAACTATGTTGCTTTTGCAAAAAAAAAAGGGGGGGGAGAGGCTTAAAAACCAAAACTTGAAGATCAAGTTTTTCACGTGAAATGAGAACTGAGGTTGAAAGAGCAGGACGTCCTGTCTTTGCTTCCACTTCTTTTAGCGAGCAGTAACGGGGGGGGGGGGGAGACGCTGTTGTCCAACTCCTGGCGCTCTCCATAGTTCCCTATGAGCAGCTGTCCCCGCAGGGCGCGGGGAGGCGCGTCCCAAGTCACCGCGAAGCTCCGTCTCAAACAATGGCATCATCAGTCTACTCCTACACCTTTTTCTTAGTCTATGTGCTCTCTGGTTCGAGTGTTGCCCTTAAGAAACATGGGAGGCGAGCACTTCCTGTTCGCCGACTTTGCTGTCAAGGAAGAGGATGCTTTGAGAGCTCTCCGGCAAACGTCCCCGTTTGATAAATGATCTCTGCGCTTGATTTTGTGAGTATTCCCCAGAAAAGCAACTTTTAACATTTCCTCCTTATGATGTTGATTGCGCTGTTTCCCTCGGAGCATTCCCCGCTGGTTTCTCCTGGCTTGGAGAGTTTCCTTTGCAAGCCTCTGCGCCTTGTTTGGTTTTGTTTTCCCTGTGCAGTTTATATTTCCGTGCAAGCTTCCTGACGTTTCTTCGCTCCTGTGCGTAGAGAGTGTTATCACCAAAGAAATGCTGAGTATAGGTCCAGTGCTTTAAAATATAATCAATGTTGGCAGCCCAGTATATTTATGTGCAGCCAACTATGCAAACATAGATGCAAATATGCAAAAACAATAAATGCTAAAACCTCACCTCTCCACAAAATATTACAGGTTAACCAATAATACTGAAAAGCTTTAGTGTGGCTAAAATATTGGCAAGTATATAACTTGAGCTAGTATAATAGTGTTAAAGAGGTCTGGTTTGGCAGGTGCATTCTTCCTTCAGTCCTGCACACGAACCTGGTAAAATCCCCCAGCTACTAAATACATTTAAGTTCAGAAGAACATGTGCACCAGTGCTGAAAATTTGGACAGGATTGGGACCTTGCAGTTGCCCCAGATGCCTCAGGTGGTATACAAGAAAGATACTTGTTTCCTTGCAGCCTCTCAAGGATGCTTCTCTTTCTTTCTTCCCAGGATGGATGCCAGAGACAAGCAGATCCTGCGCTCCCTACGTCTGGAGCTGTGTGCAGAGCTATTGGTCGAGGGCCTGATCATTCAGTATCTTTACCAAGAAGGGATTCTAACTGAAAACCATTTGCAAGAAATAAAGTCCCAAGTCACCAACCACAGAAAGACCATGATGCTGCTTGACATCCTGCCTAGCAGAGGCCCCAAGGCTTTCGACACTTTTCTAGAGTCCTTGCAGGAGTTTCCGTGGGTGAGAGAGAAACTTGAGGCAATGCGAAATGAATGTATACTAGGGGGGGTTGAAGGTAAGTTCTTGGCTATCCGTCTTGTGGGAATGTCATGTTTTCCTTTTGCGCTGCAGTGCTAGGCCTAGTTCTGACTGAAGCCATGAACCCATACTTGGGCTGAGACACTTCAGGGTGTAGGTGAGAGCTCACCTGACTAGATGCTCCTCCTTACAAACAGTCCCACACACATAGAAAACTAGATGTTGGGAAGAGAGGCAGCATGTCACCAACATCTGCACACAGAAAACGAAGGCAATTTTTTTCTGAGTGAACCAGGACATTCCAAGTGATAGTGCTCCTTCTCCCCCCCCCCCGAATTGGATGTGGTACAACCCCGACAATAGTGTGCCCCCTTTAGTAAGAACTAAGTCAGATTTCCTTATTGGAATAAATGTCATTGGGCTGTGCTAAAATGGCTAAAATGTGCTAAATGTGCTAAAATGGCACATGCAAGGCTTTGGTAGTCAACTTGCTTCCTATCAAGAGAGTTGCTGCTTGCCGTGGCTGGGGAGGGTAGCCTGACGAGGACCA
>JAJKFI010000095.1:717794-732621 GCA_029204185.1 Lerista edwardsae
CCTTTTCCCTCCGTTTTCCAGGTGAGCCAGCATTTTAAGAGCCTCTGGCTCGCCAGAGGCGCGAGCCTCTTCGCCGGTGGAACAGAGCCGGAGCCCAGCTGCTAACATCAGCCACCCTGCCTGTTTCTCCCGAGGATCTTCAGTGGCCAGCCACGCCCCGGTTTTCCATACTCCGGGAGCTTAGCAGCCTGTCAGCAAGCCTACTACCAGCCTTTTAATTGAGTGGGTGAGAGTCTGAATGTGTGGGCTCCTGTCCTGAGTGAGAGTCAGGCCAGGAGCGGTGAGAGTACTTCCTGCCTCCGTGAGAGGGGGGCAGGGGGGGACAGTTTTTAGAGGGCCTCTGTGAGAGGGAGGCAGAGATCTGCAGCAACCCAAACCTCTGTGTGAGGGGGGTTGGGGTTGCTGCAGTGGAGGTAGTTGTGCGTGTGTGTGAGTGTCTGTGTTTTTAGTTTGTGTATGCTGTTGTAGGCTGACGGTAGTCCCTGCCGGAAATATGTGCTTAACACCACGAGGGAGCTCAGGGGAGGAGAGGGGGGCCACCATCAGCAGAGTTACGGGTCACGGAAGGTATGGCGGTGGGGGTTGGGCCGGACATTACAGGAGAAGGAGGGTCAGTCGTAGACAGACTGTCCCTCTTTCTGGCCCTTCTCTCACCCCTCTGACCCTGGGTACTCCTGGCAACAGCCCCCTAAGTCTGAAGCTGCTGCTTCTGAATGCCAGGTCGGTTAATAATAAGACCTGTCTGATCCAGGATCTAATCCTGGGGGAGAAGGCCGACCTGGTATGTATCACGGAGACCTGGCTGGATGAGCTGGGAGGGGTCAATCTTTCCCAGATTTGTCCACCAGGTTTCCAGGTACTGCAGCAGCCACGACTTCAGGGGCGGGGAGGTGGGGTTGCGATGGTCTATCGGGATTCCATCCGTCTCACCAGATACTCTGCTCAGCAGTCCACCGGGTTTGAGTGCCTTCGCGTTATGTTGGAGGGGCGAGACAGAATAGGGATTCTGTTGGTGTACCGCCCGCCTTGCTGCCCAGCAGTCTCCCTGCCTGAGCTGACGGAGTTGGTCTCGAGCGTGGTGTTGGAGTCCCCCCGCCTATTGGTGTTGGGGGACTTCAATGTCCATGCCGAGGCCCCGGGAACAGCTGCGGCTCAGGACTTCATGGCCTCCATGGCAACCATGGGTCTGTCTCAAAGAATATCTGCCCCAACACATGATGCGGGACACACGCTGGACCTGGTGTTTACTGCTGGGCAGGTTGATGGCGATCTGGAGGTGGAGGAGATTAAGATCACTCCTTTGTCATGGACAGATCACTTTCTGGTGGGATTTAGGCTTGTTGCAGCCTCCTACCTCTGCAATGGCGGGGGATCCCATTCTATGATCCGCCCTCGGAGGCTGATGGATCCGAATGGATTCCTGAGGGCTCTGGGGGATTTTCCTGTTGCTAGAGTTGGAGATCCACCCGGCGCCCTGGTCGACCTCTGGAATACGGAGATGGCCAGGGCCCTGGATGAGATCGCTCCCGAGCGTCCCCTGCCCAATCGCAGAATCAGAGCGGCTCCTTGGTTTTCTGAGGAGCTGCGGATGATGAAGCGGCAGGGCAGGCGTCTAGAGCGTCAGTGGCGAAAGACTCATGCCGAATCTGACCGTACCCGGGCTAGAGCCCAGTTAAGATCATATTCTAGGGCGGTGGTGGCAGCTAAGAGAGCTCACTTCTCTGCCACCATTGCTTCTGCGGAGAACCGTCCAGCTGAGCTTTTTCGTGTGGTCCGTAGCCTTCTACATCTGCCCCCCCCTATTGGAGGGGAGGATCACACGGAGGCTCGCTGTGACGAATTTGCAAACCATTTTGCAGAGAAGGTCGATCAGATTCGGCACGACTTGGACGCCGCTGTGGGCATTTCTAGTGATGTCCCTGGGGAACCTGTCTATCCTACAATTTGGGATTCTTTTCAGCTTGTAGAGCCTGAGGATGTGGACAGGATTCTCTGCAGTGTGAGACCTGCTGCTTGCCCGCTCGACACTTGCCCGGCATGGCTAATTAGAGCTGCCCGGGGAGGGCTGGCCGAGTGGACGGGGAGGGTGGTGAATTCATCTTTGAGGGAGGGGGTGCTGCCGCCTGCTTTGAAGCGGGCGATAGTTCGCCCCCTCCTGAAAAAACCCTCCCTGGATCCCACTAATCTAAATAACTTTCGGCCAGTCTCAAATATCCCATTTCTGGGCAAGGTGATTGAGCGGGTGGTGGCGTCCCAGCTGCAGAGGGTTCTGGAGGAAACGGATTATCTGGACCCATTCCAATCTGGCTTCAGGCCGGGGTTCGGGACGGAGACTGCCTTGGTCGCCTTGGTGGATGACCTACGCCGAGGAATGGACAGGGGGAGTGCGTCCCTGTTAGTCCTGCTGGACCTCTCAGTGGCCTTCGACACCATCGACCATGGTGTCCTTCTGGGTCGGCTGGCCGGGTTGGGGCTTGGAGGCACTGTTTTGCAGTGGTTCCGCTCCTTCCTGGCTGACAGATCCCAGAAGGTGGTGCTGGGGGACGCTTGTTCGGCACCCCGACCTCTTAAGTTTGGGGTGCCGCAAGGGTCTATCTTATCCCCCATGCTATTTAACATCTACATGAAGCCGCTGGGAGAGGTCATCCGGGGGTTTGGGGTGGGGTGCCACCAATATGCTGATGACACCCAACTTTATCTCTCCTTTCCCCCTGATTCTGAGGAGGCAGTTGAGGTCCTGAATCGTTGTCTGGAGGCAGTTGGGGGCTGGATGAGGGCAAACAAGCTGAAATTAAATCCGGATAAGACAGAGGTGCTCTTGGTCCGGAAATCCACAGCTCAGGTATTGGACTATCGCCCTGCTCTGAATGGGGTTGCAATGCGCTCTACGTGGGGCTGCCTTTGAAGACGGTTCGGAAACTACAACTAGTACAGAACGCGGCTGCTCGGGTGGTTGCTGGGGCACGTCGGTTTGACTCTGTCGAGCCACTGCTTCGGCGACTACACTGGCTGCCGGTTCTGTTCCGGGCCAAATTCAAAGTGCTGGTGTTGACCTTTAAAGCCCTTTACGGCTCGGGCCCAGGGTATTTGAGGGACCGCCTCCTCCCATATAATCCGACCCGTACTCTGAGGTCATCTGGGGGGGCTCTCTTGACGGTGCCGCCACCAGGAGAGGTGAGAGGGGTGGCCAGTAGGAGAGCCTTCTCGGCGGTGGCACCCCAACTTTGGAATACCCTCCCCTTGGAGTTAAGAACTGCTCCCTCCTTGGCGGTATTTCGGCGGGGGCTGAAGACCTTTTTATTTCAGCAGGCTTTTAGTTGCTGACAGGCTGGCTGGCTGGCTTTTTTTTTGCATTTTTTTTATATATTTTATGATCCTAGGGATTAATTTGTTGTATGTTGTATTTTTAATATTGTTTTTATTGTCTTTTAATACTGTTTTTAATTGTTTTTTACTGTGTTTTTAACCTTGTAAATGCCGCCTTGAGGGCCTTGTGGTGGAAAGGCGGGATACAAATCAAATAAATAAATAAATAAAATAATTGGCATGTATGATATTGCATCAGATCATTAATCCATCTAGATGAGTATTATAGTGACTGGCAGTGATACTGCATGGTTTCAGACAGAATTCCTTCCCATTCTAACTTGGAGATGCCAAAGATTTAATCTGGGGCTTATCATTGCTCTTCATTGAGCCGTATTCTACCTCTGTAGGGTGTGTGGTGAATAAACCAGATAATTCTTTGGGGGGGACAGTACCCCTTCAGGAGTCCCAAGTCACCCACCACATGAAGACCATGCTGCTGCTTGATGCTGCTTAAGTGCCACTAGTACAGCATTTCTGGGTTTTGCAACTGCCACCATTGAATATGTGTGTTACTTACCTGTGTTTGGTAGCAGCAAAACCCAGAAGTGTCACAATCCCCCGGGTTGGGGAACACCAGACTAGATTTAATTAAGATTGAAGGCTCATTTGTACCATACAGGAAAACCTGTGGACTGGGATGATAATATGGTTGCTCTCCAAACGGTGGTCTTCCTAGTTGGATAGCTCTAGAGTGGAGAGAAATCCATTCTTTAGCCCATCCTTTTATTTTGTTCTATACTTTTATTGTTTAGAATAGGGTAGGGTTAGATCAAAATGTTTATTTGGCTGCATGCAATTAGAAAGATCCCGAGGAAGCATCTAACTCCATCCTGTCTGCAATTACTACATTAGCCTACGAGATGACTATGGGGCATTCACAAGATCCTGCTCTTATTGCAGTGAATTGATGTTGCTAGAATCAGTATGGTCTCTTGGCTCAGTCATTAGATTCTCTTGCAAGGATGTCAGACCAGCCCTTCATATTTTAGGAGTTGACCACTGGAATGAGGACAGTGTAATCTTCTACAAGTTTCAGTTGCCAGATCCCAGAAATGTGATAAAAGGACAAGTTTGGCATACTTTTGGTTGATTTTTTTGTTCTATTTTTTTTGTTCAAATTTGTTCTAAAAATTTGTTCTATTTTTAAACTTAAAGATTGCATCAGTTAAAGCTACTACAGGTTGAGCGTCCCTTATCCAGACTGCAGACACGAGAAGGTGTCTGAATTTCCTGGATTTTGGAATAATTGCATAAATATAACGAGAAACATTTCCTCTTGCTCTTTTCACTGTGACCCATTCGGGTGTCTGCTGGCCTCTTTGACATTTTTCAGCAACGGCACACTCCACAGAGCAGAAACTAGAACTTATAGCTCTAGTGGGAGGGATATGTGGGAATGAGCACCTAGTGTTCACACTGCAGAAAGTTAAAAAAAATTATTGGACAAAAACGTCTGGATTTCAAAGTAGTCTGGATTTTGGATGTCTGGATAAGGTATTATCTACCTGTACTTCTCTCTCTAACAGTCATCCATGTCGTTGTAACTCTACTGTAACGCTAACTAGGGCTGAGACAAGAACAAATATTACTGTTCACGTGGTTGTGAGGTCTGATTGCAATTCCATGTGGCTATCTGAATCAATCGGTAGTCTTGAGTATTTCCAAAAGAGGATTGACACAGACAGGAGTAGAATCTGAGATATCCCATGGGTGAGTGGCTCCATTCTGAAAGTTTGGTTGCATTTTGAAGTGGAGAACAACCACGGAAAGGTGGTTCCCTGCCCCTGTGCATTGCCTGGCCATGCCTCCCTGTGCCCAGAATCGCTCCATTAAGGAGGGATACAAGCTCAAGGGAGGGGGGAAGTGTGCAGGTTATTCTGCACAGCGGTGGCTCGCCGCTGCCAACACCCATTGCGCTCATCTGACATTGTGTATTGACAGCACATTGACATTGGGTATTGACATTTAAGGCCCATCATGACCTAGGTCCAAGCTACCTAAAGGACCACCTTTGCCCATATATTCCAGTCCACCTTTTTAGATCATCTGAAGGGGCCTTCCTTCAAGTGCCACCTCTATTCCAAGTTGAAGGGATGTTGGCTTGGGGGCAAGCCTTCTCTGTAGTGGCTCCACAAATATGGAATTCCCTTCCAGATGAATTAAGAACTACCCTCTCCCTCATGGCTTTTTGGAGAGGGCTCAAAAGATACTTATTTTGTCTGGCATTTGAATGATGGTTAGATGTTCGCCCTCTATGCCTCTAGAGTAGTGCTGTAGCTTGACTGCTCCCTTGACAGTTATTTCCTGCCCCCCAGTTGTATTGGGTTTTGCCATGTTTTTGAATGTTCTGTATATGTTTAATATATTTAATGTCAGTGTTTTAATGCTTTTGTTTTTCAGGGTTTTTTACTTACTGTTTGTTGCATTGTACAGTTATTATATAGCTGTGTAAGCTGTCTTAGGCATTTGCTTTGGCACAGGAAAGGCAGGATATAAATAACAAAGGGCCCAATCCTATCCAGCATTCCCGTGCCAATGGGGCATGTGTGGCATCCTGTGGAGGGGAGGCAGTTACTGAGGCCTCCTCAAGGTAATGGAACATTTGCTCTCTTACCTCTGGACTGCACGGCAGCTACAATGGTGCTAGAAAGTTGGATAAGATTGGGCCCTAAAAATCAATACAGCAGAAAGTGGAGGTGAAATGGAGGCAAGGATAAACGGAAAAATAATATCAAGTTATTTCAGTTACATGCATTAGACTTGGGGTTTGGGGACTAGGAGGTAGCCCCAATGACTTTATAGAAAAATACTGATGAGATAAATGGAAACAATAAAGCTTGCTACTCATAGATCTAGTATCAAAAATAAAATGGGTTCTTAAGTAACATATATGTAATTGAGAATGCTAGTAGATACATGGAGGTAAATGAAACATATGCTTGACAATAAACACTGTATATTGCTGATCAGGCACATGTGTCCCCTGTCTATAAAGCACGACTAATGTATTCAATATAGCCTTTTTGTAGTCCAGTGTTCCTGTTTCAGAACAGCAAATAGGAATTGACTGTTTGCAAACAAGAGAGAAGCAGGAACTGTCCTTGGCCTCTCTTGTCCCCCTCCCCCAAAGCTTTCCATTTTCATTCTTATTACTGATGCATCCGCTTAGCAGCTGAAAGTGGCTTAAAAGAGCAAGGTAATAGAAAATTGGGATAAAATTGAGGAAAAACTGTATCTAGAAACCACCCCATGTGCTGCTTGCCAAAGCACAGTTCCTCAATTCATAAAGAATTGTAGGTACACAGAATATTTTAAAAAATTAATTATTTAAATCTGTCTGTAAAAAGGATATGTCTCACTTTTAAAATACCATGGAACTCTCCTCCTCCAAAACTCCCTGTCCAAATTCAACAGATGCATGCCATGAAAACAGCATTGCGTTGAATGTACCTTTCTGATTATTTGTTTGCCTTGGATGACCTCCCCAGGCTATTTAGGTAATAGTTCCAGCTTTGCTGGACTGCAACATGCTATCTTTTAGTTTCTGTCAGTAACAACAATGACTGGGTGACCTTCAGCCATGAGGAAAGATGCTCTTGTAGGTGCAGTTGTGGAATCCCCCTCCACTGGAGGTTGTCAAGCAGAGGTCAGGCAGTCACTTGCTAGGGATGCTGTAGTACAGGGGTTACAAACATAAGGCCCGTGAGCCAGATATGGCCCCAGGATCTATTTCTCCATCTACCCCCCCCCAAAATGATCATTGGGCTCTCTTAAGATGATGAACAAGATTTGCACATTTTCCCTTCTGTCATTTGCAACTAATGAGTTTCTACATGAGAACAAAGTGCTTATTTCTGGCTATCAGCTGCTTCATGATGCCACTTCCTGGTTAATGATGTCACTTCCAGCCCTCAGGAGGTGCCATTTGGCCCACTGTGTGAAACAAGTTTGACACCCCTGCAGTAGCAGTTGCCTGCATTGAAGTCCTGGCAATGTTGCTAGTGTTGCACATTTTTAAAAAATCAAGGTGTTTCCATATACCTGAAAACAACTGTTGCATTTGATAATTTATGGTAGTCTGCATACATGTCACTCCCTGCTTTAATAACATCACTTATGGTCTGGGGGGGGGAACAGTCACGAAGGTTGTTGTACCTAAAAAGTGGGTGCTGGTGCTACAAATGTTGGGAACCACTACAGGAGGTGCTGGGGGACAAACACAATCCACCTTTGTAGGTCCACTTGGACTTAGCTGGTGCAAGTCTGGCTAGACACATGGGCTAGACCCAGCAGGGTGGTGAGGGCCTATCTGGAGGAGGGCTTTGCCAGCCGAATGCAGTGCACTCCCTGTTGGTGTGGCTGTATCACTGTGCAGGAAGTTGGGTAGGGCTGGGCTGCTCATTTTTTTTCTGATGAGAAAAAAAAATGTGATTGTTGTACACATCTTTATTTCAAGCAAATGGTGCCCCTTCTGCCTGTGACAACCACACACCAGCATTTTAGTTCCAATCATTTTTTTAGAAGAAATCCTGGCATAAAGGGGAAAGACCAAGGTGTACCATTTGAGTATTGTTTTAAGACATCAAGAGGAGGAATTAACCTTGTAAATGTAAAAAAAAGCTTTTTTTTGTGTGTGGCAGCTGCTAGCCAACTACACAGTAGGATTACTTCCTGAAAGAAGTTTTATTTTTCATGTGGAGAGTCTTGACAGAGGCATAACAATCTAAAGTCTCAGCTGAATATTTATGATTCTTCTGAAAAGCTATAGCAGTTGGTAGGAAAGTGCTGTTCTTTCTAGGAATGGCAAGCTATTACGTGATGTGTGTTTCTATAAAGTGGAAAATGTATGCTGTGGAAGTGTTTCTATAAAGTGGAAAATGTATGCTGTGGAAAACACTTCTGTGGAGTGTTTTCCTACTTCGCTTCTTTACATAACATTTTTTTCTCTGCTCCTTTTATGTTTTAATGCCCAAATCTTAAGCATGCTTATGTGGAAAGCAGGCTCGTTCTCAGAAATGGTAGATAAGGTGGTAAACCTATGGACTGTATAAGGGTGTCACCCAAGAAAAGCAGCAAAAAGGGGAGAAATAATATGAGATGGAGGTGCAAATGATGTGTAGGTTTTCTTACAAAAATATTGTCTCTGTTCCCAAGGTCTTTGGCAAACGGCCTTCTTCAGGGGCACAGAAAATGTCTTCCAGTGGCAACTGTTGAAGGCAGCAGACTTCCCAGGGATTGCCAAAGTGAAAGGCCTGCCTGCCCATGAGGCACAGAGGCTACAGGTGGGCAGGGAGTGCCAGGAGCGTCTGTACCTGCCCTTCACCGTCCAACCTCAGCCAAGTCTGCCACCTGCCAGCGTAGGAAGCAAGTGGGAGGAAAAGGCAGAGGGATACAAAAACACAAGCCTGCTTCCCCCCCCCCCCCCCCCGCTAAGGCAGCCTCAGGTCAGTAATGGCATCTAAATGATTTAGCAACAGGTACTCACTTTTGATTGGCATTTGTGTTGGGGCCCGCCCACCAGAAGTGAGGTCATAGCCGGAACCCAGAAACTGCCCCCAGGAACCACCGTGCCTCCTCGGTAGGCCGTGCAGCAGCCCGGGAGAAGGCCTGGGAGTCCTGGGCCTTCCCCAGGGCCGCCGCACGGGCACCAATTCCCCCCAGGAACCGCCGCGCCTCCTTGGGAGGGAGCCCCAGGCAGCCTATCTGCTCACGCTGCTGCCGCCACCGCCAGTCTCCCTTGCTCCGCTGCCTGCCTGGCTCTGAGAGCGTGCAGGCAACTCAAACATACAGGCAATTCAAACGTTGCAGGGGGCGGAGCGGGGAGTCGACGAGTGGGCAAGTAAATGGGCGGGGCCAGCCCTAATCCTAGGAATGGGTACTCGCGTACCTGCTACATGACATGTCTGCCTCAGGTGGATGTGCTGCCTCAGGGACAGGGGAAATTTGGGTCAGAATGCCACTGTTAGTGGGACTCTATGCCACTAGAAACAATGATTGATGTGCCTCTGAAGAAGACAATTTGGTATGACGCATTAAGCATAGACATGATATTTCTGTGATAAATCCAGTGATGTCATGCGGGGGTATGCGAGTACCGGTTTCTAGGATTATGGCTGGCCCCGCCCATTCGCCCGCCCACTCGTCAACTCTGCCCCCTGCAACGTTTGAATTTCCTGCACGTTTGAGTTGCCTGCATGTTCTCAGAGGCAGGCAGGCAGCGAGCGGAGCCTTTCCTTTCCTTGCCACTGAAAAATGAGCTGCTCTGGGGTTTTGGAACTGTTGGGTCACTTTAACATGATGCCAGGCCTCCTTAACGTGTTCTGGGGGTGCTGTGGAATACTGTTGCAACTGTTGGGTCAGTTTAAAATTGTCTGAGGCCTCAAAAAGGGCTTTTTTCATGTCACTTCCTGCCACGACATCACTTCCGGCTTATGACGTCACTTCTGGTGGGCGGGTCCCGACACGTGCCAATCAAAAGTGAGTACCTGTTCTTAAATCATTTAGATGACACCACTGGATAAATCCCATATGATGTTTGCACCTTTTTGAAATTCACCTCCTTCCTCTTTTGTAAACCTCTGGACTGCATTACTCTGTGTGGTGGTGGTGGGAAATCATGTGACAGAATTTTCTACCATTAAAAAAAAAAAAATTCCCTGCACCTAGGAACACTATATCAGGGAAAAGAGTTTTAGCCTAGGCCTCATGCTCGTTTTCTGTGCATGAGAACGTTTTTGTGTGGATTATTCACACATTTGAGCTCCTCCTTGCAGTTTGCTAAAGTGGTATTATGCACAAATTAGCAATACCAATTGACAGATGCCTGAGAAAAGGCAAATCTCTCCGAACTCACTGTAGCTCCCCCCCCCCCAATATAACTATTTCTCAAAGAGGTATGTCTTGTTTACCTCTTTTATTTGCATGAAGGTATTTATTGTCAAAAGTTTTCTTTACTCAAAAGAATGTGATTTTTTCCCCTCATGCTGTATGAAAAATTAGAAATTGTGAAGTTTATTAATAGTGAATTTACAATTGCTCCCCACATGATAGTTCTTGTTTCCTGAACTTAAGGCCCAGCTGCAATTCTGTGGAAATTATCAGAAATAGTTTGAAGCATTTTATTGTCAATGGGAGAGATTCAGCCAAAATTAGAAGTGTAAAAAGCCCCCTTGATTTCAGTGGGTGAGGTTGCAGTCCTGTTTAATATGCTTGTTTGGGAGTAAGTCTCTGAATTCAAAGACAATTTCAAAGACATTCAGACATGCATAGATCTGTAAGCATGCTTAGAGTTTCCATTATAAACAGAGCTCCTGTTTTGTACGGCCCCATTATTTCTGTTGGGGGGGGGCATTATTCCCAAAAGAGAAATCTCTCTGATAAATAGACTTTCTTGACGGATTGCTGAGGAAGATGGGATCTCCATCCTCTTCATCTTATTTGGCTAGAGGTGTCAGCAGTTTGGCTATGGTTGATCTTGACCAAGTATTTTAAGGCAGCCATTTTGTTGACAGAGGGTTCTATCATAAGGCTTCTGTCTTCTAGAATGGAGAATGCTCTTTTTCCAGAGGAAGAAAACCTTCAGATGCAGCCCAAGATGTTTATGCATTACAGGAAAAATAGCATTTCATTGGCACATGAATTATTTGCCTAACTTTTTATATATGCGTGTCAATGCTGTTCAGAAAACCTGAAGTGGTATTCTGTTTGTTTATTATTGTAATGCATATTGTATTGCCTGTGCCAAGATGTTCTCAACACAAAGCATTTCACTGCAGCCATACACCAACATCTCAACTAGACGGGGAAGGGAGGTTTTTCTCAGTGGGAGGAATTGTATGTTGTGAAAAGGCATTATGTTTCCTGCATCACAATTTAAGGGCTTTTCCTGTTGCATTTGCGAATGTCCTTTCTGGATGCTTATGAACAGATCAAGCGACATTTTATTTTAATGTCTTGTGCAACTTTACCCAGATTGACAGATGCTGCAGCCAATGCCAGCAGTGTATTCAGTCCCATTAGCAGCGGCTTCCTGCCTTATCAGTGTTGCCTATAGTGCTGTTTTAGATACAGTAGCCCTCAGCTTTTCAGCAACTGATCCCCCAAATTATTGGCAGTGGTACTGTGTAAGGATTTGACTTGCTCTTTTCAGTGCATGTGGCGTTGATAAATGTCCTGCTTCTGATGGTCCTCTTTCATGCTGAGAAGTCAAGTGCCTTTTTATATTAAGGAGAGCACACTTTATTGCACTATTAATGCAAATGTCCTAGACCAGCAGTAGCCACAAAAAGGTAAGCATTGGGACCTAGTAACTCTTTATTAGCTGGCACAAGAGGACCACGTGACCTTCCTAACCTTAGGCTTTTACTCATCCATTGTCCCAGTTCTTCCACTGCCACTCTAGTAGGCAGTTGCTTTTGAAAGAAGACATTGATATTAATATTCTATCAGTGGTTCTCAAATCTTTTGCATCGGTACCCACTTTTAGAATGAGCACTATGTCAGGACCCACCGGAAGTGATGTCACAGCCAGAAGTGACATAATCAAGCAGGAAGGCCCATCGTTGTAACATAATTAAATGACACACCTGGAATGCAAACTGGCATTCTTGGACTGCAGCAGTTGCACAACCATGAAACATCCCTGACAGAAAGCAAAATTAGGACAAAATATTATGTAAAAGCACTGAACTAAATTTTTTAAAGCCCACCCTTACTTGAAAATTCAAGCTGTTAACGCTCACAAAAGGAATATAGCAAGAGTAAAGCCTGCAGCTTCCAAGATGGCTGCTCCCAGTTTTCCGCGTCCCACCTGACACCATGTTGCAACCCATCAAGTGGATTTGAGAAACACTGTTCTACAACATCATAAATCAAAACTGAAAACTAAATTGGCATTGACCCTTGTGTATTTAGTTTTCTTGGTTTGCAAGAAACTGATGATATAAACTGATGTGTGCGGTCAAATTTCCAACCTAGGAAGTTCTGTTAGGATAAAGAATGTAAGTCCAAACTGAGTATTCTTAAACAGTTCTTTATTGCCAGTTCACTAACTGTTCATTATTAGTCATTTGTGTTGCATCAAGGTCTATAAGGAGGTGGGGCCGGAAAGAACCAATCAAAACCAGAAGAGGCTGCTGGAAATGGGGCTGTTTAGGCTTGGGACATGATCTGCTGTATTCTGCTGTCACCATAAGAGTTAGAAGACTGGCTATCTTCAGATACTTTATTAAGCAGAATAAAAGTCAGGAACTGACATAACCCACCAGTAAAGGGGAGGAGCAGTGAGTGGAGGTGTGTGTTTGTAACGCAAGTTTGATGACAGTGGGGTGTGCACATGTGTCAGTTTGACCCAAACCTTACCTGATGGCAGAGATTATGGGTGCAAACATCCACACACACAACTTGCTGCCACCAGCCCTGACCTCTGATCTGCACGGCCTCTCTGGATAACGGGTGACGTAGAGATGCTCTACTACTCTTTGAGCCGATGCCTGCTGGATCTGATCCCAAAGCTTTAATCAGATGGTATTGATGAGTTGTCTATAAACCCAAACATTAGTATTTTCTTCCTCTTAACATTGAAGTTTTTTCTTCTATCAATGGCTGTAGAAATTAATACTCAAAGTATTTCTCTGTGTATATGTTTTTATCTCGGGCAAGTCTCCATAAGCTTGAAAGTCCTTGTTTTCTCAAAACTACCTTTTTCATGTCCTTCCTGTTGCAGTTTCACATCTCACAGTCCAGAACTGGCTGAAACTGGCATTCCGTCTCTCCGTCTCAGAATCAGATAAACACCTGTGTGTCCTTCAGCAGGAAGCTTCCCAGCTTGTTAGGGCAACTAGCTTGGACAGTAGTTGTACTCCCTTTCTGATAATGTAGAATAAGCAGGCAGTTTCTCACGGGAAGCCCTGGCTGCAAAACACTGCACATTCCCATGAGCTCATAGTGTTCTAAGGGTCACCCCATTGGGTAAGATGGGGCACAAGGGGTCTTCAGGTATCCACCTACCAGATATACTCTGGCTGCATCCCTTTGTTCTGGTGTTAGAAGGAGTTATTCACTGTGTGTGCTTAAGATGTAAAAGCTGCACTTAAACGCCGCCTGCGAGCGGCAATGACTTCGCCGGCTTTCCCAGCCGGCAGATTGAACCTTTGTACCTTTCTCACTTTCGCTACAATAAAGAGACTTTGTTATGGAAATGTGGCGATTGCTTCAATCCTTCGCTTCGGAGCGCTAAGGCAAGCGCTGGAATGGGTCTCCAAGCCCCCAACTCTGCTACTATTTACACAAATACACAACACTTCCTTTCTTGTTAATTTTCACCCAAACACTGAATATGAGGTTACGAACGGATGCCAGGATCTAATTTGACTTCACTTATGCAGTCATCTACAGTCCTTTGGGGGAGCTGTGGAAGGCGCCTGTAGTTAATTGCTGCCAATTCCTTGTTTTTGTTCTTTTCTTACGCTGGGTTTGTCCAGAAAACTGTTGAATACACAGCACAGATAATGACCCCTCTCTTCCAAGAAAAGAAAAGTTAAATTAATGGCAGCCACCTGTTCCAACAGTCTGACAGATTAGAGCAGCAGGTAAGATTGAGTCGTTTTGACAAAATGATTTTCTTGGTAAGCGAGTAGGATTGTGTTGCACACAGCAAAGTCATGGTGCTAAATTCTTCTAGCAGGTCAAAGTGACCCAACAGGTTTCCTGCCCATAACTGCTGCTATTATTTAATCTTTTTCTAGTGCCAACAATGCTAGACCAATAACTGTCTGGTATTTCTTTAATAGAACTGAAGGTTTTCCTTCACAGTGGCCAATATTTATTTCCAGCTGTTTTTGCATTGCCCATTGGCTAATCTTCCTCAGCGCAGCATGGTGATTTAAGGTTGCTGCTTTTGCAATGTTGAGTGAAGATCTGCTATTTTCTTTAGCAAAAAATAAAATGGCACATTCAATCAGGGGAAAATTAAGGACACATTCATTTTTTAAAAAATCACTTAATGTCCAGAGGAGTTGAGCTTTTTCTAAAAATATCTGTCTTTAACTGGTTATTTCAGATCCCTAGCACACCTGCACAGGAGAGATGCCAGCCAAACAGCGCCAGCAGGCTTCCCCTGAACAGTTCTTATAAGGCATTTTGTTCTTAGAGTCCTGTCCTGCAGTTTGAGAAACACTGGTGTACAGTATAGGGTTCTAGCCTTATTCTAGATTTATTTCACTGGGAGACAGCCCTGTTGAATATTCGTTTACTATGTTGGTTAGAAATGCAGAGGCGGATCTAAGGGGGGGCAAATCTGTAAGTTTTGCAAGAAGCCTTACCCTGTCATGTAAATCTCTCCCTTGCTGCTGTAGCTAGTAAGCAATGCAAAGATGTTGCTGTTCCCTGTGAGGATTGGTTAGAACAGTGCAGGAGAGGAGTGTTTTCCACTGCAAGGTAAGGCTTCTTGCAAAACTTA
>JAJKFI010000095.1:742208-767541 GCA_029204185.1 Lerista edwardsae
ATTTCAACTTGCAAATTAAATATAGTGCTCTAAAATATATCCCAACATAGAGGATTTGTGTTTTAGCGGCTGGTGCCGGTTTTCTGGTGTTTTTAGAATTTAGAAACTTAAAAAGTTCTAAATAAATACTGTAATTCTATAAAATTCTGTATTTTAAAATACAAGCATCTCTTGGGCAAGTACTTTTGAATATTGAAATGGTAGTTAATGCCATAAAAATGCAGTTAAATTTAAAACAAAGCTAGGGCCAAAGACTTAACATCTTTTGGAAAGGAGCAGCTGTTATAAAGTTAATCTCAAATTATATGGAGTGTGTGGAGAAGTGATACGAAGCTGTTAATGAATGAATGAAAGCACAAAGTAATACGTGCCTAGATTGCATATATTAACTTTGGATTGATTTTAGTTAGCTGCCTATATAGAATGCTTCTTTGGATATTCAGTAATTTAAACATCTATGTCTTCTGGGATTTGTGCATACAAAATGAGCTACTCGATTGGAAAATATCTATTTATTTATGTAACTTTGTATCTATATAATTTTGCTTTTGGAGAAATGGAGTTGAAATGTGAAATAGCCAACTTCATGAGGCTAGATGATTTACAACGGCGCTTGGTGCTCTCAAGGTCAAATATCAGTAACATTCTCTCTTGGATGTTTCTAGGAAAATATAATCAAAACCATTTGAGGCTGAATTGAATCAGGCGGCAGCTGCCGTGCTGTGGCTTCCTACTTCAGTCAAACCTCTACGGCGTATTGTTTTCGGCCCTGAAATATTTGACTTCAGCTTGTTTTGCAACAAATGATACAGTGCAAGTCTTGTAGCTGGATTTTTTTTTTACTTGCAACGAAACATTTTATTTATTTTATTTATTTGATGTATTTTTATACCGCCTTTCTCCAGATTTCACTGGACTCAAGGTGGTTTACATGGGCAGGCTGTTCATAAACCCCATTTTTCAATTGGGGTTTTTACAATTCTTGTTCTATGTACCATTCACAGAACCCTCAATTTCTTCAGATGTTTTCCTTTCAATGTGTGATCATGATCCTGGCTGCACTCTTGCACCTTCTGAGCCTTCACAGTCCACCACAAATCACACCTTGGCCAGTTCTTTGTCAGCTGACTCCTCCCATTCCTCCACAAGCTCTGTCAGGGACGTCCGGTCTCCCATCCAAGGCGAATCCAAGGCTGATCCTGCTTAGCATCTTCAGGCAAAGGCAACAGCTCAACCTCCAGACCACACCTCCTGCCCTGAACTGAAACATCAGATTCAGTTTGGCAAAATTAGCAACTTCTGTAAAATGGAAGCCATCTTCACAACTCTGTGCGTTTCTTTTCAGGAGTGATATTGTCTGCTATTTGGCCTCTTCCCTTTTTGAGGGGTACTGAAGGAAAAAACAGTAGAAATTGCCCAAAATACTTTGAAGAGGCTGGAAATGAAGGTGAGAGTTGGAATAATTTTTTCCTAAGTCCCATACTCCAAAGTAAGTGGGCAGCTCAGAACAAAATTTGATGTACCCAGGTGCTTGCTGACAACCTGGTTTGTGCTCTCATAGGAACATATTGAATCCCCTCACTAATCACATCAATCATAGAGAATTTTTAATTAGATTCCTGAGGTGATGAAATCATTCATTTATATACAGATTCAGAAAAATGTGTATCGCACATTCTTGTTCTTTGTTGGCCTTTATTTTGGTCCTGAAATTAATATAGCATTGCTGTTTTCCAAGTGCCAATGTCCAACAAGGGTGCTTTTCTGAGAAGAGAGTTTTCCACAATTAGCTTCATGGCCACAAATTGCTTTCTCAGAAACATCTTTATTTCAAACTGCCTGGGGGGGCAGGAAGTGGGGAAAGAGCTTAAACGTTTTGATTTTATCCCATGTGCAACTGGACTGGCAATAGGTAAGATAGTTGTATAAAGTGTAGTCCTCTGAATTATTTTGTGGCATGTTTGTGAAAGAGAACAGTTAACTTATGGAAACTCAAATTAACCATCGGGGGGGGGGGAGAGAACATGCTATTGCCACTGGCTTTTATTCTGCATTTTGACATGAGCTTTACTTTGAAATAATGTTTAGAGATTATTAATGCTGTAAATCTTGGATTACTGCTGTTCTGGTATCTAATGCTGAAATGTTAAATATGTCTTTGTTCTGGGTGACTTTGAATTATTTTCAGAACATAAACGGAGAAGAGGCATGGCTTTCACTTAGACCTTCTAGAATGTATTTTTCTTCTTCTGTTCCTGAGGGCCCGATCCTGTGTGGCCCTTACTGCCAGCACTGGTGTTGCAAAAGTGCTGAAAGGCAAAATAGCCAGCGCAGACTTGAGGGGGGCCATTGGTGGGCCAGCACCCTTACTCTAAGGGAAGGGAACAAACGTCCCTTTCTCCTGAGGTATTTCCTACAACTGTAGTGGGGATTTCATGTTGGTCATCTCTCGTTGCGTAGTGTGGCTTGATGTGAGAATCCTTTTCCCCCTTCAGATATAAGCAGTCTTAGTATCTGTGTTCACCAATGTGGAGTGTTATTTATGAAGAACCAGGGAGCCTTGTGGAACACTAACTGAAAGTTGATAACCTCTTGCCTTCTAAAAAAATTCTGGGGCTGTTTTAGTTATTCAGACATGTGCATCTCCTCACTCTCACACGTTTTGATGGCATTTGACAAATGCAGATCAAAAATATTCCTAACCTTAAGCAGGCTATAGGATACACACTTAAGTTTTGATTATGTCTGTTTAAAGCAAACATGCTATGCATGGGCAGCCCGATCCTGTCAGGCTAACCCTGCACACTCCATGCTTACTTTAGCTATCATAAAGAGTGCTGTAAGGGTGTCATAAAGAGTGCCATAAGGCACTGCAGTGCTGGTGGTAACAGTCCGTAGCCGGTGCTGAGAGACTATGATGGACTTGAAGCCTCTTGGGGTAAGTTTCACTGCCAGCCGGCAGTGACCCTTTTCGAGATGGGGGGAAGGCGAGGAAGGGGCAGAACTGGGCAGGTAGACCACGGGACCCGGGGGAGGGATGGAGACTGTGACAGACTCAGGTTCTGTGCCCGCCTTTCTGGTTCAAATCTCAGGCGCAGATCTGAGTTGGAGGCACCATAGTTGACATGGCGCAAGAGAATATTTGTTCCCTTACCCCGAGGAGACCTGCGGCTGCTTCCCAGGCCCCATAGGATGCAGCAGTAGCCGCTTCAGCGCTTCTGTAGCCCTGGACCCAGTGCTCCTGTATAGTAGGGAAGCATAGGATTGGGCCCTTAGCCCCATTGAACTTAATGTAGCTAGATTTCAAGAATGTGTAGAAACTTCAAGACAGAAGTTTTACTATGAACTATTTGGTTTCAATGAATACTTTTGAAAATTTGTTGCTGTGATTAATACATAGAGTAGCTTACCTTTGAACAGATACCGTTTTGTTAATGTGCAGTCAGTTTTGGCATAAAGGCTTGCAGTTGTAGCAGGACTGTTTCTTGTGATGAAGAAGTATAAATCTGCCAAGTTCAAGGGGCAGAAGCTGTCTTAATGAAGAACAGCTTCAAAAGGTTTTTGGGAAAGATTAAATTCTAGGAAAGGTGCTGCCTGCATCCTTACTCAGAATTTTCTGTTTTTCTTTTTCTGAGAAATCTTGATGTCATCGGGAATGCTGAAGTGTCTCTTTCCCTGTTTGAAATCGTTGCATGAAAAATGTAAAAGCAGTTGGAGAATTTACTTAGTGTAAACGATATGGATGCAGTCCAGGACTATAGAAGTCAGTGGTTCGACTGTAATTTGTTTCAATGGGTTGTCAGTTGTTGAAATTTGTAATCTTGGATAAGAGTCTTGCTAACTCTAATTCTTTTTCTCTCTGCTTCCAAATGGAACCTTTTGGTGGTATATTTCTAAACCACATAAGGCAATGAGCATCTTCATGCATACCCCAGTGAACTACTTCAACAGCAAACCAGAGTCCAGAAACAGTCAGTGCAGGTAGCACAATTCGGAACAGGGATTTTCCTGCAAGCACAATTCTTGGGCATGGGGAAAATGCCATTTGGACTAGTTCTAGATGTTAGCAATCGGTGTTCCGTACAGTTGTCTTCCTTGCAAGGCCTTCAAGTCAATGTTGGCTACCAACAACTCTGTGTATGACTTCTTTACCACGCATTTCCACTTTTTTGGGGGGTGGGGGACCCTACTCCATTACTTTGGATCCAGTATGAACACTGAAGTAGTACTCTGTCAAAGTGCTACTGTGTATGTGTATGGAGGTGCAAAGAACAAGGTCCAGGCAGTGGGGCATGACAACATCTCTGTGTTCTTTATGCTATAGTACTACGAGGTGCACAAAGGCAGGTGCATGAGAGGCAAGACAGTCCCTATGTGTTTGGGCGGTATTGCTGTACAAGGTGTCCAGAGTGGAGAGGAGGTGTGGCAACAATGGCACTAAATTCACCAGCCTGGGGAAAGTGAGCGGTGAAGGCGATGCACTCAGGGGTATTGTGCTGGCAGAATGAGGTTTAAAGCAGAGCAGCAAAGGAGATTTGAAAGGGAGTTAGGAGAAAGATTTAGAAGAAGGGGAAGGACAGAAATTGTATTGCTCACAGAATGTGTATTACAACACTTAATACAGGGATACAGGAAGAGATACAGGAACTACTGATTGTTTGCAATTCCTGGCCCCTTGCAAATGTTTTTCCTCTGCATGGAGCTTTTGCTTTTCCAATGAAAGTGCATGAAACTGCCCCCAGCCAACAATATGTGTTAATTTGTTCATGTTTGGGTCTCATGCAGGGGCATTGGGATGCCAAGCTACAGAGAAGAACAGCATTAGCCCTGCAATTTTTTTTCCTGATTTTTTTTTTTAAAATCAACCAATACTTCTGGTGCAGCCCTCTTTCCCCCTGCCCTCCCCACTTGCAACCCAGACCCCAGGCAGTTGCCTGGGTTGCATGTCTTTAAATCTGGTAATGGAGAGAGGAGTAAAGTGCGTGGGGCTCCCCCCCACACACACATACGCTTATGTAGTCGTTGGTGTTCTCTTGACATTTTTGTTGCCAAAGTGGCTCCAGTTTGAAAAACAGCAAAGATCACGGCTGTGTGCTGAATGTAATACTTTAGATAGTCACTGACTTGCCAGTTGTGTCTAGCCGACTGGCAAAATGCAATCCATCTTCTTTAAGCGCTCAGTTGGAACATTTCTCTAGCCTATGTATTGAACTTGGAAATGTTTGAATATTTAGGGTCCCAGGAATAGGATTTTGGATCACGACAAAAATGTGCAGATTTTACTGAATGTGGAAAATGATAACGTTGAATTGTAGGAAAATGTGCATAGTGAGACTAATTTTTGAACACAGGGAGCTGCCTTATATACAGAGTCAGGGCATTGGTCTTCCTAGCTCACGATTGTCTCCATGGCTCGGCAGTGGTTTCTCCAGCACAGGTGGGAAGCCTTTACTGCCCGCACTGAACGTGCCTTACGGCACATTTTGCAACACCAGTGTGGGCAGTACATTCATACAGCCAGTACTGAGGGGCTCAGGACTGATCCCGTACTGTAAAATGAGCATCCTATTTACTTCTGTCCAAGGTTGGAGTTGTGCAAAGCCAGAACCTCCAAACCTTGCCTTAGCGAAAGTGCAACATAAGGTAAAAGGCCATCTTGTTAATGAAAAGTAAAATTCTTCCGCAGACAGCAGATCTGTTGTGTAATCCAATCGTTTAACAGTGAGATTTTTCCAAGAAGGCAGGAAACAGTAAAAGGGCAAGGCTTTCAAAGCCTTTCTATTTGGTTTACAAATCCCTCGTGTTAATGTAGTGCTTCTAAGGAAGTCGGACTCTTCTCCTCCCCCCCCCCCGCTTTTCTCAGAATCCCACCTCCAGGAAATCCAGAGTGCTGCAGAACAGCAGCGGAGTTAGATTTACAACAACAAGACTCTTGCCTGAAATAATCCACTGCTGTTGAAGCTGACAAAGAAAGTTCTCTTATATAGGGTCACCCTTTTAGTTCGTGTGTGTTCTCTCTCTCTCTCTCTCTCTCTCTCTCTCTCTCTGTGTGTGTAAAATGCCACACAGCTGGATTAACACCTGTCTGGAACATTTTGGAATCAGCAACAACATCAGGAAACCAATGGAAATGAACATGAAGAAGGGGTGTGGCAAAAGTTGAAAGAAATGACTATTGGCAGAACTTTAGTGTGTTTAAGCCACAGTCGAGTAGTTTCGAGGCACAATTCGTGGTACTTGTCTATTTTTTTTCGATCTCCTTTTCAATCACGTGGTAGTCTCCTGGGATGGCAACATCAATAAAAGTTACAAATTGGGTGTCCTTGTCTATTAGTGTAATGTCAGGCGTGTTCGCTGTGACACGTCAGTCTGTTTGAATTCCAAAGTCCCACAAGATCTTGACCTTCTGGTTTTCTAGGACCTTTTCAGGCTGGTGTTAACGTGCTCTTTACGACATGTCAAATCCGTGTTTCTGACACAAGGCCCAGTGTATGAGTTTTGTGACATCGTCGTGACGTTTTTTGAAATCCGTATTAGCGATTTTGGGACATTCACATATGAGGTGGTTAACAGTTTCATCCCATCTGCTTAAGAACAGGCACTTCAGATTAATGTGATGAGGGCCAAGATCCAGGGTACCACCACCACCAGCCTATGCCAACTTTGTAAATGATGGGATGAAACAGGATACTGCACTTAGGCCAGATCCTAGCCCCCATCCCAGGCCCCTTTGGCCTTGCACAGGCTGCTCAGAGTTGCACCAGCTATTTTGCGGGCACAGTTCCGAGTAGCCCTATCTATGGGGGCTGCTGGGGCTTACCCCAAGGCACCCTTTAGGCGGATACAGCACAGGCCAGCTGGCCTACCTGTTCCAGCACAGGTTAGGATTGCACTTTATCTTGCTTAAGCTGCAAACTTGTTTGTTTTGTTAAAATGAAATATTTTCCACCTTTCCCCTCCCAACCTGCTCAACAGTAAATATCAAGCCAAAATTGGTTAAACGTCAAGTGGAAAATGGGTGCTTTTTTAAGGGAATGCTTAAAAGTGTGCCTGACCGCCTTGGACAAATCATTCCACAGGTGCTGCTACCAAAAAGACCCTGCTTCTGGTATCCAGCAGCTGAATTTGCACCCATGAGAGGCTAGAGAATAGAGTCCAATAGGATGATCTACGAGTGTGGACATTTTTGAATGTGGAATCAGGGCTGGCCTCAGAGTTGGCCAGTTTGGCCCACACCCAGCATAGGGCTCACATTGCTGGGCCACTCATCGAGTTTTCAGTACTGCTAACTTTGGTGTTGCACCCAGTGTTCAATCAAGGGGCAGACGGGATACAGTGAGGGGGGGATCATGGCAGAACCTAGCTCCAAGGCCCCCAGCATCCTGATACACCTGCATAGGGTGCAATTATCATTGCTTCCAGATCTATCTGTGCAACAAATATTGGTGTGTGTTTAACAATGCAGTAAGCTTGAGTCCGTAATAGAAACCCATGTAGACTAGTTCTCTGACATATCAGCCAGGATATTTCTACTCTCTAGATTAATTTTATGATTTGTCTTCAGTTTTTATCAGACATTTTTTCTTTACAGTTTGCCCTGACAGAGCACCACCCTATACAACAATATGTTTTCAGTTTTATAGCACCTGCCTTATCTATGGACATGAAGGTAAAGCTTGAAAAGAAAAATCCTAGTTGTTTGGCATACGTGCATTCACTAGGCCTGCCTCATCTTCTCAAAAGAAGCTGCTTCATTAAACCATCAAAACTGAATTAATTAAACCTAATAATTTGGCACATCAAAGCTTTTGGTTTGTTTTTTGAATTAGCATCCCAGCCCAGAGCAGGTTTCCCTAGAAGAAAGTCCCACTGACTTTAAGGAGACCTAACGTCCACACTGATTGCTAGGACAGCTTCTGTTTGGTAACTGTTTTACCTGCCTTGGAAAAAATGGCAAGGAAAAGGTCTGCATACACTTCTCGCATGTTTGCCATCGAGGTTACCACTGGTCAGAATCTAACAAACTCACTCTCAATTTGTTATTGCTCTGCAAAAGACTCTGGTGCTCCCCAAATTGTTCCTATTCATTTGTTGCCTAATGCAGTTCTGGTGTCGGGGGGGGGGCTGCGTGTCCTAGGGCCAAGCCCTGCTCTGGTCCCCATAGGAGTTGGCCACTACCACTGCAGACAATGCTTGAGGTTGTCTGATGTGCTTGGGTTCTCAGTCACTGCCTTCCTTGGCAGATGTCAGACACTAGCCTGACCGAATGGCTACAGGCAGCTGCTCCCGAACTCACCAGGTTTGGGAACTGCTATAAGTCTTCGCAGTAGAGGAGCGAAGGTAGCAAAGCAATTGCCAGGACAGAGGGTTTTTTTGTACTCCCCAGTGGCTGCGCTGGCCTTTCTGTGCTAAGAAACATAGTTCCTAGTCATAAATATATGCAATCTATGCAAAGAAGATGCAAATACCTCTCTGATCGCAATCCTAACCTGTAGTTAGGCCGGCACAGTTAGGCCAGTAAAGTTTAGCCGACAAGGGCCACCATAAGTCATGTTTGGACCACTCTCGGAGCCAGGGAGGATGGCTCACATCTGTGTGCTGGCCTCTCTGACTCCAAGAGTGGTCGAAACATATTTGAGGGTGTTCCTTATACTGGCCAAACTTTTCTGGCCTAACTACAGGTTAGGATTGCATTCTCGGCCTCTCTGACTTTTGCATCCCTCCAGGTTGCATTATTTCAGGTATCCATTCATTGGAAAGGAGAACTCTAGGATCTCCTTTGTGAGGAGCCATAGCAAAAAGATCCTACCCCCTCAGCTATGTGTAGTATGCACGCCGCTTCCCACCCATCATAGACAGCAATGGCCATTTTGTCACCACGACCACAACTGTAATCTTATTTAATAATTTAAAAATTATATCCCACTTTTCTCCAAGGTGGCTTACAAGTTACAACAGACAGCATGAAAAACAAATGAAGGGGGGGGACCATTCCAGAACAACAATAAAAGCAACAATGTGGTATCTGCATTGGAATCATGAAGGCTTGTTTATATTTCCTTTTATCTGTTCTCACTCTCCCAAGGCACAATTTTATAGGCTGTCCCCTGGTTCTGGTGTTGTGAGAGAAGGAAAAAGAACATCTCTCTGTCTACTCTATCCATCCTCTGCATAATTTGATACATCTCAGTCATGTTCCCCCTCAGGTTCCTTTTTCTCGATTGAAGAGCCCCAAATGGTGCAACCTCTCCTCATAAGGGAGGTTCTTTGTTTTGTGTTGCCCATAACAGATTCCCTGTGCTAGTTAATTATTCCTAAGCGGTCAATACTATACTAGGTTTTCAGTGCTGTTGATTTTGGAGTTTGCAGTTTGCATTTAGTAATGTTGTTTTGCTTCAAAGTCCGAGTTGGAGGCGGGGGCTTGTTCTTTCTGTATTGCAAGGAGTGAACTTGATGCACCTCCAGCACTCCATAAACACAATGCAAATGGTTGGCAAGGATCTCTACCTGGGAAGAAACAGGGCTTTGGAGCGCTCGCCAGGTTCTACCTGTTGTACTTTCAAACCCACCTTTGCAGCCTTAATGGCTAGGAATTTTTTAAATATAAAATCAATATATTGTCCTCCCAGTGAGTTTTTGCTGCCAATCAGAGTAAATGGCATTGAGCTAAAATAGACGGACTGACTCGGGTTAAGGTGGCATTGTAAGTGTAACCTGAAACCTACCAGCTAAGTTCATGGGAGTAGAGTGAGTTAAACAGGTTTCACTTAAAGCCATGAATGTTCCTTTTGCAGCTTTACTGGCACTGCAACCCCATGCATGTTTACTCAAAAGTAAGTCCATTGAGTTTGCTTGTTTATTTATCCCATCTTTCCTATGTTGAAGCTAAACCACCATTTTTTCAAAGGAGTGTATCCTTTGTGATTCACTGTGATACAAATACAGAGTATCCTGTGATTCACTGAATCTTCAGTGCCAGATGTAGCCTTCACAGTGTGGTTCTCTCCTCTGGCTGTGTGCAATCAAGCTTCAGCAGGCAGTCTTAAGTCCAGCCTGGACAGGTCCTCAAGGTCGTACTCCATTCTTTGGCCATCTGGCCTTCTCACACATTCCCACACTGGCTAACCAGCTCCACACCGCCTCCGTTCTGCCACAACAGGTTACTTCAGCTTGTCACAGCTGGCCATTCCGTCTCCCATCCCAAAAAACTTCAATGGGACTTACTCCCAGCTATATATGTAGGATTATGGCCTATGGGTACTTTCCTTGGAACATACATGCATAGGGTTGCACAGTGGGGGCACCCAATTGCTGGCTTCTGGATATGTTTTCTACTGATGATGAGCGCAGAGTCTGCTTGTGCCCTTCTTACCAGCCTTCTCTTTGCTCCTGCTCAGCTGTGCTCTTTGCCATTTTACTAAATGGTACCTATAACTGCTCTTTAGGGGCTTAACAGCGTGTGACCTTAAGCCCATCCTTAATGGGATTTAAGAATTGGATTGGCACCTAATGGATAGGGTCCCATTTTTTTCTTTGTGAAAGCAGCCAAGAGTTGGCCTGATCTGGACTGCTGTGGGGGAGGGGAGGGATAAATGCATTCCTCCTAAACCATTTTTGCCACAAAGTGGCGATTGAGAAGACTCTTTTTGGCAGGAAGGGAGTGCAGAGGGGAAAGAAACTCAACTTCTTTTTGACAATAGAGAAGGGACCTTTGCAGCCCATCTGTGAACAATAGGCTTAATATTGTTAAATACGAAGGGCTTAAAAGAATGGCTCCCCATAAGAAGAGCCCCACTGCATCAAGCCAAAGGCCCATTTAGTCCAGCTTCCTGCATCTCGCAGCAGCCCACCAGATGCCTCAGGGAGCACCCAAGACAACTAGATACTTGCATCTGGTTGCCACTCCCCTGCATCTGGCAGGTTTGGTTTGGTTTGCATTTCCCTTAAGCTATAGGACGCAACCCAATCCTAACCAACCTTCTAGCGCTGATGCAGCCATGCAAACGGTGTGCATGCTTCATTCTGTGATGGTACTGCAATCATGGAAGCCTCCTCAAAGTAAGAGAATGTTTGTTTCCTTACCTTGGGGGCTGCATTGTGGCTGCATCAGCACTGGGAAGTTGGATAGGACTGGGCCATTGAGGACTGGATATGTATGTATAATACATTTCAGAAATGAAATTGATTGACCCTAGCTGTTAAGCCACAGCAACTTTTGAATAATCCTATTGGTGCAAGAAGAAAAATGCCTTTTCCTTTACTCAGGGCTGGTGCAGAAGTGAACACAGGAAGCTGCTTTCAGTTGCATCAGACCATTCGTCCACGTAGCTCAGTACTGTCTATCCCGATTGGCAGTAGCTCTCCAGGGTTTTAGACATGGGGACTTCCCCCAAGCCTCCCTGGAGATGCCAGGGATTGAACTTGAGGTGTTCTGCCACTGAGCCAGGGCCTTTACTCCTAAGTAAACTTCCTGATGGCAAGAGTTCACACACACTAGCCCTCTTTTCCTTTTGCACGCAAATTCCCCCTTCCATGATTTAGTGTTCTGTGTACATCAGTGAGAACCATGGTTAGCAGAAACCAGTATTGCACTCATAACCAGAGTCTTCGCCCTTGTTGATGTTAAATGTGGCTAGGGACAATGTGCCCATCCACTACACAGTGAAAGAAATCCATGGAAAGGTCCAGGCCAGATTGAACCAAGGCCCAAAACAGGGCTCAGAATCTTCCCCCTATTTTTCCCCTTGTGCCCCTCCCCATTTCCACCACCTCTAAAGTAGCAAAGAAGGCACTCTGCTCTCGGGATCCTCTGCCCCCACCTGTCCAGTTTAGCAGCAGCAGAAGAGAGGAGGCAATGGTGACACGCTAATGGTGATGTTCTTCCCAGTTGCTTTCCTGGAAGGGCAGCAGTCGGGAATGACGGTAACTGGCAACAGGATCATTGCTTCAGTTAGTTCCTCTTCCGCTGCTGTGATCTTCAACCTAACTGGGAGTGTAATGCACTGATCCAAAGCCACAAGATAAGCCCCCCCTTCTTTTCTGGGCAAGAAGAGGTGAACAGGAGCCAGAACTAAGCTCTGTTTTGTTCTCCTTCCTCCAGTTCTTAATTACCTCGTCTGTTCTTCATATGCTACCACCTCATAAAAAGTGAGGAGAGATGTATGCCGAATAGATTTCTGATGCAAATAATGAAGTGCTTTTTCAGGGAACATGTTTCCTTTGTCCCTATCTGGAATTTGGAATGAGAATTTGGACCGTTCCCATTCCCAGAAGCTATAATTATGAATGAGCAGCCTCTCAAACTCATAGCTTATTATCTTGGCCATGCTGTATGCCAGACCTCATTATGTCACTTATACCTAAGCGATACCAACTTCTCATAGGCTTTCAAAACCCTTTGGTATGCATATGGATAGCACAGCTATGTCTATAGCAAACAGAGCAAAAAGATTCTGGCAAAATTCTGCCACATGGAGCCTTTTGCCACTGCTTGGAGGCTTGGGTTGTGGTCTCCCTGCCGGGGCAGTGGGCAACCCGCCAGGCCCCAGCAAATACCTTGCAATGCCCCAGGGTGTCATGACACACACACTTTGGGAACCACTGCTTTAGGGTCTTGTACTGAACTTGTATTGATGCTGGGTTGCAGACGGGAAAAACGTAGTAAGCACTTTTAGAACCCCCCAAATAGATGTATGTGGAGAAGCCAGATGGACAAGAAAGTGATCTCCTAATAGCAAAGTATTTATTTCTTCTTCCATCATCTGATATGTTGCACAAGTACTAGCAAGTAGTTGTATTTATTTACAAATTGTACTTATCCTATAGCCAGATCTTTGGCATTTATTGTTTGGGATGATTTTGGGTAATGCATGTATGTTTGTTGGGAGTTCAAGACTGTGCGACTGAGTGAGCTCCCGTTGCTTGTCCCAGCTCCTGCCAACCTAGCAGTTCGAAAGCACCTAAATGCAAGTAGATAAATAGGGACCACTTTGGGTGGAAGGGAACGGCGTTCCATGCGCTATGGTGTAGAGTCATGCCGGCCACATGACCACGGAAGCTTGTCCTCGGACAAAACGCTGGCTCTACAGACTTTGAAATGGAGATGAGCACCGCCCCCTACAGTCGGTCATGACTAGACCATCCGGTCGTGGGGAAACCTTTACCTTTTATGTATGTTTGTAGCTTTCGTTCCCAAACGTTAGCTGAGGTTCCCACCAGTATATACTTCTGTCTTTCCAGGGCTTGCCTTTTGATTTAACCCCTTGATGAGGAAGTAGGTCCCCCTTTGCATCTTGTGACGTTATCAACATTCTGCTTTCTGCATCTGGCAGACTCTTTATATGGTTCCTGTCTACTGGCCGTCTCTACAGTTTGCAAATCACCTTTCCATAGAGCAAAAGTGACAGCCCATGGGCTTGGAAGCAGTGTGTGGCAGCCAGGTAAGTTGCATGTAGATTCTTAATTTCACAAGGCACTGGAAGTGCAGGGAAGGATTGAACTTGTCTCGGCTGTCATGCAGCCCAGTTGCGCTGCTTCCTGGCTGAACATTGGTTTCAGGGAAACTGAAGGGCATCTTTTTAAAACACTAAATATAGTAGAAATGCAGTTACAGTGAATAGTTTGGAGGCTTCCCTGTCTCAGAGCGCAATCCTAACCGGGAGTTAGGCCAGTACACTTAGGCCAGCAAAGTTTGTATGGCACAAGTTTGTAAAGCCTGGTTGGACCACTCTGAGTCAGGGAGGATGGCGCATGCCTGTGTGTTGGCCTCTGACTCCGAGAGTGGTCCAAACATACTTTATGGTGTCCCTGGTGCCAGCCAAACTTTGCTGGCCTAACTCCAGGTTAGGATTGCGCTCTCAGTGGGTGCTCAGTTTTTAATAGCCGTAATTGTTCTTGGTGATCAAGAGGCTTTCACCCTGAATTGTTCTGAGCTCCAAGAGAAAAGTGTCATACTGCAGCCTGTTCTGGCTAGCGCCAAAAGCAATGCCAGTCTTGTGGAGTCAATGCAACACCACTTCACCAGATGCTGGGGACCAGTGACAGGAGAGAACTGTCTGCATTGTGCCCTGCCTGTCAGCTTCCCAAAGGTATGTGGCTAGCAATGGTTGGCGTCCAAATGCTGGACTAGATGGACGTTTGATCTGATCCAGTAAGGTAATTTATGTTCTTTTGATGGTTGCCCATAAGGAAGCAACTTTAAAAAAAAAAAAAAGCCTAAATATAGCTGCTATAGCTTATGAGACTAACTGCATTATAACTAGTAAATGACAGTTGTTTTTCTTATTGGAAGAATTAACAGCTGTGGCGTAAATTCAAAGTCCATGACCTTAACTGCTGTGATGTTGCTGCTTGTGGAAATGTTCTTCAGACACGTCCCTAATGAGAATTCCTGCTTGTTTTATTAGTGCAAACATTCTATTGGTAATGCTAAGAGAGGTTTTGTATTTGGAGGCGAGCCAGGGAGAGAGCAAGACCAGCACATGTCCCAATAAAACGTGTGCCATAAGGCTTCAAGGCTGGATCCACGTATGCTGTCATAATGAAGGACTTGGTCACTATTCTCCAGAGTTAACCGTATCTCTTACGACCAGCAGCTTCTGCCTTACTCTTTAATGGTTCCAGGGTAGCCACAATTTCCACTTACCTGGCCCAGGAAAGCCTCCCCCTTGCTCTGTACTATAGGTTGATGATTCCTTATCCAGTCATCTGAAATTCAGACATTTTTTTCCCAAGACTTTTGAAACTTTGTGTAGTGTGAACACTAGAAGGTCTTGTGCGCATTCCCACATACAGGCTCTAAGTTCCAGTCTCTGCTCTGTAATATGTGCTGTTGTTGAAAAATGTGAAAGAGGCCATAGGCACCTCACTTGTGTGGAGTCCCCAAGCTACACAACACTGCTGGCAACTGGTCCACCTTCTGAGTTTTTTTCTCTTTCGCCATAGTCTGGTGCTGTTCCTCCTCATACTATTTTCAGCCAAGTCAGTTACAGCGAAACAAGCCGTTCTTTGAAAAACCACTCGACACAAAAAGAAATTTCAGTAATATACCATCAATTCCTGTAAATACGCCAATTTGCAATGATTCAGCAGATTTTAGTCTATACAGTCGAGTTGAGCAACTCTTCCAGTGCATTCAGTGGGTCGTGCTCTGAGCCGTGTGCGCTTTTCTTCTCTGTCAGCAGTGCATGTTCAACTACCTCATGTATGGAAAGCGTCCACAACTTCCTGTTCTTGTTCCTGGGCCTGCCAATTTTTCTATGGTTCTTCTTTTGGGGATTCCAACACCTGACAGGTCTCAAGAGCAATGGTGTGTTTCCAGACTGATATTTTTCATGTTGACACCGACTAAGATTTTAGTGGAATCCTGCTGAGGGAGAGTAAAACACTTCATTATTTTAGACTCCCAGGCTCTCTCCTGTAAATATTTCCTTTCGTATAGCAAGAACTACACCAGTTGTCATACAGTTATTTTGCCATAATATGTGAAAGATAATTGAATTGTCCCTTGAGTTTGTAATTTTGTGATTAAGCCTTTGATTGAGATGTCATGGGGAACCTTGTCAAATGCTTTACTGAAGTCAAGATAAATTACATCCACAGTATCCCCACCTTCCAATAAGCTAGTAACCTGATCAAAAAAGGAGATGGGATTTGTCTGGCAAGACTTATTTTTGACAAATCCATGTAGGGTTCTCTTAATCACCAAGTTATTATCCAGATGTGTGCAGACTGTATGTTTAGAATTTGTTCTAATATCTTCCCTGGTATTGAAGTCAAACTGATGGGCCTGTAATTTCCTGGGTCTTCCTTTTTTCCCCTTTTAAAAAATTGGGACCACATTAGCGAGCTTCCAGTCTAGCAGCACCTCCCCGTCCCCTAGGATTTCCGTTGACTATGTTGACCAGTAGTGGCACAGCGGAGTGAAGCCCCTCCTGTTTCTATGGTTTATGTTATCCACAGTTCATAAATCCCCTCATCACACTCATGACTCAGCAATTTTTATTTTGTTTGCCCTCCTGTCACTCTCTCCTGTGTTGTTGTCTTCCCATTCAGTCACTTCTGCCGTCTTGCTACTTACTGGAGGGCTACTGCTATAGCATTTGCAGCCCTCCTGCTTGTTAGCACTTATCCTCCGAACCAAATGATTTGTGGCTTACCTTGACTACTAATGATTTGAAGCCCACCCCCATGGATTGTGCCCATTAGCGCCCCAGAATGCTTTGCATGGAGCAATAGTAAGTATAGCGTTCGCAGATCTGCGTATCTGTGGTAGCAGCAGAAACTAATTCCCTGTGGATATGGAGGGGGGCATAACTGTAACTTATTTAGATTTGCAGAATCAGAAAGTAGTTCAACCTGGAGAGAAAATTTAAACCTGAGGGGCAAGGTGTAAATTGCAAACTATTTCAATATTTTGAACTATTTGGGGGAATTTCTTCACAAGGGTCCCAAGCTGCAACAACTTCACATTGAATTGGAGTGAGCAAATCAAGTCAACTGTTGGACAAATTAGAAGTATTCCCATGATCATTTTCTTGAATTGAATGAATTACTATACTGCCAGCCTGCTGCCGTGAGGAAATTCTGATTTATCCTGAATGGCATCACCATTTTATGTTGCATTTACTGTATATTGCTCTACTAAGGTGCATATCATTTATGTGCTTCTTAAACATAATCAGTTTGTCCTACACAGTATGCATATTTGCTATTAGATTAGATTACTTGATTGTCATTATACATAATGTACAATGAAATTTGTAAGCAGGACACGGACCCACACACACTTTATACACTCAATCCACCTACACAAATCTAGAATAAATATATAAAATCTCCAAACAACAAATTCACTCAGGAACGCAACAAGCAGCAAGACAGACCGTGAAGCTCAACACACTAGGAAATGCCTTATTATCTTGTTCTTGGCAATTTCCTGAGTTCGTCATTTAACATAATTGCAGCCTTGGGATAAAAGCTGTTCATAAATCGTGCGGTATGTGTCCTAATAACTCTATACCATTTCCCAGAAGGCAACAATTCAAATAGGTTGTAGGCTGGATGGGACGAATCTTTAAGGATACGATGTGATTTCTGCAGACAACAGGATATAAAAATGTCATCTAGGGCTGTAAGATGTATCCCAATGATGGTCTGAGCCATCTTTATGATTCTGTGCAATGCCCTTTTGTTCATTGCAGAGCTGCTCCCATACCACACCAAAATGCCATATGTCAGGACACTCTCAATGGTACTACAATAATAAGACACAAGCAGATGTTTTGGCAGGTTTATCTTCCTGAGCATCCTCAGGAAGTATAACTAAACCGCTTTTGTGCGGTTATAACATAGTAGTGTTAACTTACTAACTTACTACTAGTAATTTAGTAGTATAACTTACTAACATAGTGGCGTTAACAGTCCACAAGAGGTCCTCTGTGATATGAATACCCAAAAATTTAAAACTCACAACCCTCTCTACCTCCTCGCCATCTATGTATAATGGAATTTGCGCTTCCCTCTTTTTCCTAAAATCAATTATAAGCTCCTTTGTTTTTTTAATATTGTGTAAGGTTATTCTCTTTACACCACTGCAACAACCTTTGTACTTCCTCCCAGTAAGGTAAAGGTAAAGGTTTCCCCACGACCGAATGGTCTAGTCGTGACCGACTGTAGGGGCGGTGCTCATCTCTGTTTCAAAGCCTGTAGAGCCGGCGTTTTTGTCCGAGGACAAGCTTCCGTGGTCATGTGGCCGGCATGATTATACGCCATAGCGCACGGAACGCCGTTACCTTCCCCCCGAAGTGGTCCCTATTTATCTACTTGCATTTTAGGTGCTTTCGAACTGCTAGGTTGGCAGGAGCTGGGACAAGCAACGGGAGCTCACTCCGTCACACAGTCTCGAACTCCCAACCTTGTGGTCGAAAGCCCAGCAACAGTGGATTAACTCACTGCGCCACCACGTCCCCTCCCAGTAAGCAGACTCATTATTTCTAGTGATAAGCCCCACCACTGTCTATTGCAGAAATAGATTGCATAAATTTGTACAACTCAAGTATGTACTGTATATGCCCCATGTTTAATACTTTTCTAAACTAATTGCTCTCATTGTCCCATTTGTCCATTTTTTCATACTGTCATTGCTGTAGAAATCGGGAAACACTTTAGAAGGAACCCACTTTGCTTTCTGTTATTCCCCTGATTTTAAAGAGGTAATCGCCACATGAACCACTGCAAGCAGAAATGGTGATGTCAAAACATGTGTGGAATCCCTGTCTAGAAGAGTTTCTTCCCATGCCTTTTTATTGGACAATAAACAGCAGGGAACAGCACTTTCCTGGAAGTGAAACAAGTGGTGAGCAGTTGCCATGGCTGCAGTGCTTCGAGGAACATTTGGCCTTTTAGGAATCGTCGGAGACGTTCCCACCACACTCCCATGAACAAATAGTTGCTAGAGTGCAAGTATAACCTCTGCATCCTCCTGCTTGTAAGCCCCTGTGCCTTCTGACAGAAGAAAGCGCTGCCTTGATCACAAGCAGGGACTTAAAAGTAAACATCCAGGGATACGCAGGAGAGACCCTCTAGGCAGAAACACACATATGGAACTACATTTATTGTTGCTTCTTATCTCTCTTTTTTTTTTTTGAAGATGATTTTATTGATTTTATAATTATAAAGATACAGGAAAAGGATAGTCAGTAACATAGGATGGGTATACATAGGGTCAAACAATAGGAAGTGAGGCAGTACGAGAGTAACATATAAATGCAAAAATTAGTAATTTCCATTATCATATATTCCATCTGAAAGGACACAATCATTATGATTCACAAAACTACGTCAATTTTCGTTATTCATTCAAATCTTCAGTAAAAGTCAATGAAATAATAAACTAAAAGGGAAGAACCTACTATATAAAGCACAGAAATGGAATAAACATAGATGAAGCTGGGAAGTCAAACCATTTAAACTAGCACTCTGTTAATCTCTTCATCTCTATTCATATTGCTTATATTATTTTTCAATCTTAATCTTTAATTAATCTGTTACAAAACTTATTCTATTAGAATTAAAACAGCCCATCTCAGAAAAGAAAAAGAAAAATACGCCATAAAAATAAGGAGCATAAAGATATAACATGACATCCATCACTTCATAATCATCATTAGGCCTTAATAACATTTTTTTTCTAAAATCATATCTTAATGTAAGCTTGAGTTATCACGTACCTTTGTAAAAAAGAAGAAAATAATCGCTTAGTTATATAATCTGACGCAAAATTACAAGCCTACAATTATCGCTTTTCAGATCAAGGCTCAATGCAACCATTTCTTTCTATCACAAATCTCACAGGAAGGAATGAACTTTGTCACCTTTTAATCCTCATTTCTATTTATACCATTAATTCAATTTTTAAATCATAAATTTCATTGCTTCTTATCTCAACCCTATCACTATTCAGAGAAGAATATTGCCTTTTATTTCCCCTGCACAGCCCCACCCCCGAATCAGCACTTATGCCTCAAACATGCATAAGCAGAGCAGAGAAGGTTCATTGCTCTTTCTGTGCCAGGTTATTGTTAGTTACCAGATAAAAGCTGAGATAGAGCCTATACCTTTCACCATTGTCTAGAAGAGGGAATTTGGGCAGGTGCAGCTCATCATGGAGGGGTTTCAAAAGCTGCACCTGCCCAAATTCCATCTTCTATACAATGATTAAAGGTATAGGCACTCTGTCCCAGTTTGTATCTGGTAACCCTATTACAGTAGTATAAGTGGTAGACATAATTAAAGCTACTAAGTCTCATTTTGTTTCTCTTGTGCCTTTATAGTTTAGCACTTGGAATTCCTGATCTTCAGGATAGGTCTGTATCTTGTTCTCCAGCTGCATTTCTTTCTGCGAGTGCAGTGTTTCTCAAAAAGTGGGTTGGTAGGTAGGTTGTGAGCCAATTTCAGGTGGATGGTGTAGCATCTAGGGCAGCCAACATTGAAAGTATGGGAAGATGGATGCTGGACGGTGGGAGGGCTGTTTTTTTTTGTTTTTTGTTTGTTTTTTGCTTATACCACTTTGCTTATATCAAGGTTGCAAACAGTCTTTTTTCTTTCTGATTAACTTTGGAAAATGACTGAGAAATAACCCAGCTTAATACTGCATTATCAGGAGAGCAACAGGCTCTGGAGTCACAATGATGGCACTTCTGGTGGGCCCGAGACAGATTTTCATTCTAAAAAGTGAATCCGGTGCTAAAATGTTTGAGAACTACTGTGCTAGTGCTTGAGCAGAAAATGTTGCAGTGGTAATCAAAAGGTTTGTTTGTAACAATTAAGTAACTAACTAAAGCCCCAAAAGGATTCAATACTGTTTTAAAAGTAGCTACCTTTTATTTCCTAGGAGCTCATTGTAATGTGCATATACAATCTGTTCTGATTGGTGTAAAGCATCCGCTCAGCCTTGCCTATATTTGTCCAAGCAGTTTTCTCTAAAAATATGTTCAATAATTACTTGAGTTGTATTTTGATTATGGCTATTGTGCTGCTTGGATGGGGGCTGTGGACATGATACTGAACTCTGAAGTAGGTTTCACAATGAAGCTGTTTTTGCTTTACAAAAAGGTGCCCCCTATCTTTTCCCCCCTCTAGTTTTCATACCCTACAGTTATAATTGGCACTTTCTGAATGGGTAGTTCTCTTCCATTATGATGGAATTGCCAAGGCAACAAAATTGAAGAAGGGATTCCAAACTGTACAGGCGTTATAATTGCAAAAGAAATGAAGTTAATACAAGCATTAATTTCTGATATTCGGACCTTACTGTTTCTGGCTTCAGGGCCAATAATTCCAATAGAACTTCAGTGGGCTCTCATTGTATGCTCTTGAAACACACTGGGGGATTCTGGGCTGCTTTTCCTTAGGCTGGAGGCTTCTTTTCCATTTGCTACCACTACTAATATGCCCGGGAGAACAGATCTTGCAAGAGGGGGATGGATAGACCTACCTTTTGCACTTCTCTAGCAGGTCAACTAAGCAGCAGTTGAAAAAGTGCCTAAGATGATTGTTGGGCAACCACCAGGCACTTCCAAGAGTGGTGGCCAATATGTGCTGTTTAATGGGATTTGCTCAATTCTCATTATCCGCTGAGGTTAGATTCATGGAAAACTCAGCAGATACCGCATCAGTGGAAGTGAATCATTATCCTATGGGATCAGGGGGCTGAATGCCAGCAATGGATGGCTTCAGGGTGGCTGCAGTGACCTTTAGAATGGCTGCAGATAGCCAAGAACAGGCAGCAGATGGCATGATGTGAGCTACACTCTTGTTCCTACAGATAAGTGAATCTGCCAGGATAAAGTGCATGAATAGCAAGAATTGACTGTGTTTATAATACGAACAAATACCTAATATGCTTAATATTCTTTAGGGTTCTTCTCTTTTCATCTTTGTCTTCTGGTTTCAAAGTGTTAGGTTTTATTAAAATGTTCTACAGTTCTTCATAGTGATGTATCTGTATTATTTTTTGTCTTCTAGGTGATAAGATACCTGGAATTGCGCAACATATTTTGAAGACCCCACCAACAGATCAGCAGATTAACAAGCTTGCTGGAAGACTTGGCCCTGAGTGGGAACACATTGTCTTGTCCCTGGGCCTGACTCAGAACGACCTTTACCGTTGTAAAGTCAGTCATCCACTTAATGTGCAGCTGCAGATTGTGAGTGCATTCATTTTATGGAGGCAACATCTTGGCAAGAAAGCTACTGTTGAGACTCTGTGTGCCAGTCTGAGGTCGGAAGAAGTAGACTTTTCTGTGATCCAACAGATCTTTCAGTGAGCTCCTTCTGTGACTGAAGGCTCTTGAACACCTGCTGAAATTAAAATCAGGGATTCCCTGAACTTTTTTTATCAGAGCACATTCAAAAAAAAGTCAGGTATGCTTCTGTCCTTTTATGTAGTATTGAAGGGAATACCTATAAACACTTACCTGGGAATAAGTCTTGCTGAACACAGTGAGATTTACTTCTGAGTAAACATGCTTAGAAACCATGCATTGCATGTTGCAATCTCGTTCATAGTTTCTTTGGACTAACCTCCACACCAAGTGTCACACCTTTCTTCTAAGGGGCCAATCATCTTAAGGTTTTGCAAATCCCCCGAACACTCCTGGCTTTCTTAGTGGTGTGGCCTCATGTGTTAAGCTCACAAGAACGTATCAATCGCTCCCTTCCTCTGTGCCTCTCCACCTACTCAGAAGCTCAGCAACAGAACACTGAAGGGGATGGATTAGAACTGGTCAATTTTCAGGTGTTCCTCAAAGCCCTCTAGTTCCTTGACGCAACTTACTACTTCCTGTCAGGATAACTTACACTCTTCAACGTATCTTTAAAAGGTCATTTATTTAAAACAAAGGATAAAATTCTTCCACCCTACACCAGGGCTTTGCTTTCAAAGGAATAAGCTCACAGAACTAAGGCATGGAATCATAGGCAGCAAAGAACATAACTATACTAGCTAATCTACAAACTGTATACTTGCACAGTTCTGAGCCCAGAAATCTAAATTGAGGGCCTTGTCAATAGCCTGCCTCACTGCTCCTCAGGCACCAACCTCTGACTCTCTTATATGCCAAGAAGTCCCTCCTTTGGGGGATTTCTACCCAATTATAATGCACCACCAAACTACTGAACTTTTATTGGCCAATAATCTAACCAATACTGTGCATACTTCAGGTCCCTTATCCTAATTATCATTTATCCCATGTGGAGGAGTTCTTCTTTTGGCCTTCTGTACCTTCACTGTAACTCACTCCCCTTTAACCCAATTTTAACACACTTCAATTAACCCCCTGCTACCCAAAGAAACCATGCTTCTCTAAGCTCTACTTCATGATATCCCCCCACATTCCAGGACAACCACCGAAGTTACATTTAATGCAGAAGTACTTTACAAAATATTTTATTACATTACATTCCACATTTTACCTCACCAGCACTGTCTCCTGTTTCCTTTATAACAAGCTAACAAAGAAGAACGGGGGGGGGGACCCAACGTCTTTGACACCACAGGTTAAAAACCTAGTTTTGTCCTGTATGCTTAGGGGGGAAAAACACCAAACAGTTAAACAGCAGCTGCAGTAGGGGATTAATCAGAATTAGAACTGCAATGGTATTTAATCCTTTCCTGCCCTGTCACTGACCAATACAAATCTCACCCCCAATCTACTATTTGACATCAATTGAAGTGTTCCTTCCAGGGCTAGCGGGGGGGGGGGCACAACCAGAGGCATACCTAGAGGGGGATCAAGGCACTAGGTTTTGCGAGCAGCCACGCTCCCTCCTCCTTGGAACCATTCTCAGTTAGCGGCTAGAGCAAAACAGAGGCTCCGAATGGCTGCGAAGAGGAGGGGAGTTAAATGCCCTCTCCTCATGCACTGTAGTCTCAGCCCTGACTCTCTTCCCCCCAGCCTTTTGACTCGTATTCAAGTTTGTTGTTTTGAGGAAAAATAAAACCACCAACGGTCTACCTATACATTTAACACAATGGGTTAGGACCAAATAAATTGCATTAAGATCAGTGGGATTTGCTTCTGAGTAAATATGGGACGTGGTGGCGCAGCGAGTTAATCTGCTGTTGCTGGGCTTTCAATCGCAAGGTTGGGAGTTCAAGACTGCGTGACGGAGTGAGCTCCCGTTGCTTGTCCCAGCTCCTGCCAACCTAGCAGTACAAAAGCACCTAAAAAAATGCAAGTAGATAAATAGGGACCACTTCGGTGGGAAGGTAACGGCGTTCCGTGCGCTACGGCGTAGAGTCATGCTGGCCACATGATCGGACAAAAATGCCGGCTCTACAGGCTTTGAAACGGAGATGAGCACCGCCCCCTACAATCGGTCACGACTAGACCATTCGGTCGTGGGGAAACCTTTACCTTTAAATATGTAGGCTTGGACTATTGTTCTCATGGATTTGAGTAAGACTTGGTGTTAACTTTTTCTTGGGTTGCACCCCAACTAATAGTTTTTGATGTAATGATAAATTAAAACCACAAGCTAAGATCCAAAGAACCTCACAGTGACTGCAGGCTTTCCAAAGGAGCTTTGGGACTGCTTATCCTGTTAGATCAGAGCAAAAGCCCATGTTCTCCAGCATCCTATTTCCAACAGGGACCAACTATGTGTGCAGTCCTAACCAACTTTCCAACTCTGAAGTAAGGGAACAAACATTCTGCGACTGCCCCCCAACTGCAGGATGCAGCACGTTCCCCATTGCCACAGCTAAGTAAGTGCTGGAAAGCTGGTTTGGATTGCACCCTAAACGATGGTTCTGGGAAGCTCTGGGCTTGAAGGGAGCAGTCCTTTCCCGCTGTTTATCTCCCATGCCATCCACACCTCTTCATCATGCTACCTTTTCAGCTTTGTCTTGTTAACTCTTTGGCTTTTTAACTTCCAACAAAAATGTTTAGAACTGCAGATGTGCCTCAGTGTATGTTTTTAAGACACGGATGTGACAAAAAAAATACATTTCTTTCAAATGGAAAGCAATGTAGCATAAAGGTGCCAAAATGTTACAGCCAAAATATAGGAGAGGGAATTCTGGGAGCACTTTCCCAACGATCATGCTACCATTGTAAGGATGCAACCATGCTTTTCTGGAGAACAATGCTATACTGTCAGTTCAAGAATGGGACATGCTGGGAATTCCTACCAACATGTGGGAAAAATATTGGTGGGGTGGGAGTTTGTAGCTCAGCTGAAGAGCCTCTGCTTGGACCTGCACGCAGGAGGGTCCTGGCTCAATCCCTGGCATCCCCAGGTAGGGCAGAGAGAAACTCCTGTCTGCAGCCTTGTCGGATTCCTCAGGTCAGTGGGCAATGCTGAGCTAGATGGATCGGTGGCCTGACCCAATGGAAGCAGCTTCCTAAATTTCTGCAGCAGACTATAGAAGAAAATCCTCTCAATTTCTAGTGCTTCTGTATTGATGCATATTGTGCCAGATTGTTTTGTTTCTTAATAAATGTAATTTCCATTGCTGTCCTGCCCAGCAATACTGGTTGTTGGCTTCATGCATCATCCTATGCTATGTTAGGATTGCCTGAGCATCTTGAAACTGGTTTACAGAGCGCCCTCTTTGTCTATGGGCTCAGCATCCACAGACTTGAATATTTGTGGATGCTAAGCCCGTGGCTGGAGGCCTCCCTGATGCGACTAGGTGCCTTCATTTGGAAGGTCTTCTAAGGCATGGGGGAGGTAAACCTCCTCACACTTCAGAAGACCTCCTGGGCAGTTCTGAAAGGCACCTGAAAGGTGTGTGGGAGGCGTCTGAGATGCAATTGTAAGGCCCTTC
>JAJKFI010000095.1:767551-811671 GCA_029204185.1 Lerista edwardsae
CAGTGCAAACCAGACACACCTTTCAGAAGCATCTGGGAGGCTTCTGAGGAGGCCAGGGGGAACACACACAATATCTGGTGGGCTGGATGCACCCCCAGGTTCTGCCCCATCCCTCCCTGCAGATCTCATTATATGTGGAATGGGGTTATGCATGGGGTGGTGGTGGTCCTGGAGCGGAACCCTTGTGGATAGCCCACTCTCCCTTGCTGTGCACAGGAATGCAGTCTTCATCTCCACATCATGTCTAGATCAGTGTCTTCTCTCAAACATTTTAGACCGGGAACCACTGTTTAGAATGGCATTTGTGTCAGAACCCACCAGAAGTGATGTCATTAACCTAGAAGTGATGTCATAGCCAGAGGTGCCATCATCAAGCAGGAAGTGCTATCATTTTGACATAATAAAATAACACTCCTGAAATGTGAACTGGCCTTCTTGAACTGCAGCAATTGCACAATCATGAAACATCCAGACAGAAAACATACATATACGTATACATATAAAATATTCTGACAGAAAACACATCCCAGAAAGCAAGCAAGAGTAGGACAAAATATTACATAAAAGCATTGGAATGGAAACAAAATGTAAAAATCGCCTCACTCGAAAATTTAAACTGTAAACACTCACAAAAGAAATATAGCAAGAGTGAGGTCTGCAGTTTTCAAGACGGCTACTCGCAGCTTTCTGTGACCTACCTGACATCAGGTTGTGACTCACCAGGTGGGTCCAGACCCACTGTTTGAGAAACACTGGTCTAGATGATCCGAACAGCTATTAAACCCCTCTAGTTTAGTAAGCTATGATGCAAAGCAGAGTTCTGTAATTTAGGTTTTATGTTTGTTTCAGTACAAATTTGTCAACCAATAAAGATTTAGTTTTAATCAAATGTAGTCTTTTCATTTTCTAGCCTCCCACTTCTCCCTGTCCTTCAGTACAGCACTTGCAATTTCAAATGCTCTATAAAAGTTCCTCCCAATTAAAATTGGGGATTATTTAATGAGCCTCTTCCACATCCTCTGATCCAAGCTTGCTGTTCCTTCTTTATGTTCCAACCTTGGGGAGGGGGAAGCAAGCCCGTATATGTTGCTAATTGAATAACAGCCCTATTCAGTTCCTTTGATTCTCTGTTTCCCCAACTCTGTGAACTTACCAATTCTTTTTCCTGACTTTCAAATACTCAGATAACTTCCTTCCATCTAGAATGATAAGCCATTTCTCTCAGTAATGGTTGTATATATGGAATTCAGTTGGTGTTGCAGGTACACCAAGCCAAGAGCAGAGAATTCCTAGAAGTTCTGTCCTTGGATAAAACAGCTGTCCTTGTGCAGGTGGGGATTTTTTGAGTCAGGCATTCAGGAACTGATGAGTAACCTGTCTGTCTGTCTGTCTGGCTTCTCTGACCCTTCTGCTTGCAGACAATTGTTGCAGTGTCAAGAAGCACAAGGCCCTGCCTTAACCGACCAATGTCCCCTTCCTCCAAGAAACCTCTGGCGCCTGCCCAAAGCCAGAAGGATGCAGCGGTAGCTCCTCCACTGCTCCCCCAGGCACATGGCAGCATAAGATTGGGCTGTTAATTGTTAGAACTGCTAGCTTTATTTGGTGGATAAATCAATTGGAGCTTTAACTGATTCATCTGTAGAGTGTGAGGGCAAACAAACAGTCGGACTGACAGAGGATAAATTTCCTTCTAGTCCAATCATCGCCAACTTTCCAGGGCTGATGCAGCCCCAAGGTAAGGGAACAGAGGTATAAGATTGCAGCCTGAGTGGATTGTGCCTCAAGTAAACTACATCAGCCAGTTCACCCTTGGGCGCAGGTTCTAAAAATATAATCTGGAATGCGGGATACACTGCTCTGTAAATTTAGTGAGCTGATGTGAAACTGGCTAAGACTGTGAATTATGAGCTCAGTTCACAAATCTCAGCTGCTCACAGTGTGCCCCTGGCAAGCATTTATTTCAGCCTGAGCTCTGCTGGTAATCAGCAGCTAATACTAGGTTGCAAAGTTGTTTGAAGTATTACTGAGATAATGTCTGTACAACTGACATTTAATATTTTATGCAGGGTTTTTCTTAAAAGGATTGTTATAATAGACACAGAAATAAATCCTTGGCCAAATTGTTAGGAGAATTTTGGAGCGGAGAGTTTCCTCGGTATTCTTATATTAATTGTGAGAATGCAAATGATCAGTCTCTAACAAGCATTGACTTCAGGTTTGTAGCAGGGATCAAGAAGATGTCAAATGTTTGGAAAACTAGCCTGAGTTAGTCAATGTCAGATGCCTGGGGTATTTAAAAAAGGTACAGGTTTCCCCACCACCGAACGGTCTAGTCGTGACCGACTGTAGGGGGTGGAGCTCATCTCCATTTCTAAGCCAAACAGCCGGCATTTGTCCAAGGACAAGCTTCCGTGGTCATGTGGCCAGCATGACTATACGCCGAGTTGCACAGAATGCACTTGAGGTACTTAACACACTTGCTATTCAAATAATCTGTCATGAAAATGCAAGGATAATGTAAGGGATAGCCCTGAATAAACAGTTGTTGATGTGAAAACTGCCCATTAAATGTTTCATTTTCTCTGTGCGTAAATTGTGGTGGTTATGGGAGGACCACAGACCCTGATCTGGACTGAAATTGCAAAAGGGGAAAGAGGAGATTTAACCCTTTCCCTAAGTCATGATCCTAATAGAAAAATTGCCTTCTTCATGCTATTTCCCCTGGTACAGAAGTTCTATTGGTGCCAGAATATTTGTTTTCAGATTTTTGGAACACAGTTCTACTATTACCCTTTAGCAGTTAAAATGATTGTACACAAGAGAAAACAATAAGCTTTCTACGCCATAATCTGGAGAACTCTAGCAACAGTTGCTAAAGTACTTCATCTGATGCTTTGGAAATTAATTAGATAGGAACAGAGTCAAATTTCATACACATGGACTTATTGTAACTTTAGCTTTCAAGCACTGAGGCTAGCTTCCCTGGGGAAGTTGCTGGGGGAGGCTACATGCCTGTTTTTCTTGACTTAAAAGGCTCTCACTAGGACATTCCAAGATATTATGATCTTGAAATTATTTACTCACAAAAGCCAAGAGGGCAGTGCCAATATGCAGAGAAGGCCAGTGTCTCCCAGGAGTTGCGCAATAATATTTTTAAGGGTCTTGTGTTTCTTTCTATACATATGAGATACATTATCTTGTAAGGAAAAGTTTTCTTTTTTTAAAGCCCCTCCTTTACAAGAATGCCACATGTCCTTGAAACCATCGGGTACTGGGAATGATTAGAAAGAAGCCTGCTTTTCCTTGCTATAAATGGAATATTTATTTATTGCATTTATGCCCTGAACTGCTCCCAGGAAGCTCAGGGTGATGCACATCAAGCCTGTAGGCGTTTGAGAGATAGTGACTGACCAAGGTCACGGAGAATGTTTGGTGGCTACATGGGGAATTAAAGCCAGATCTCCCATAATAAGCATTGCAACACACACACAACATTATTATGTTGATTCCTAAAATTATGATGCCTTAATTTTTTAAAATTTTAAACTTTTTTAAACATTTGAAGGTCCTCCAAACCTGTTGGCAACTAAAATGATTGGAAAGTATTTAGATGTGACATGAAATCTGGTTTGCAAGCAAAAATAAACCTATTTCCCCCATTGATGTATGTGCAGTAGTCTGCCCAATGGTCATACAACTCGGCACTGCCATGGCTGGCAGCCATACATTCAACAGTATTCCAAGTGTATTAGGATCACAGTATTCCAAGTGTAGCCCAAGGAGCTTTGGTTCCTGGTTTGTGTCTGAGCTCAATTCAAGTGATGGTTATAATCTTTACAACTTTAAAAAAGGGTATCTAAAGAACTTTCTGCTCCCTCATGATCCTACCACCCATTGAGTTAATCTCCATGTCCAACTGCGGTCTGATATGTAATTGGCAGGGATATAGGACAGGGCCTTCTCCGGGGTAGTGCCTAGGGCTAGGCTGACCCTCTCTCTCTTAGGAGTCCTACCTGCCATCTCTTTTCTTCCAACCTTCAGGAGGATGAGGAAAAACTGCCTTGTTCCATCAGGCTTGTAACGACGAGTGGATTATTTTCATGCTCGCTGCTGTTGTAACTTTATTTTCTGGGGCAAGAGGGGTGTAAAAAGTATTTCACAAACTGCTTTTTATTTTTTTAAAAGTGCAGCAAATAACATCTAGAATAAACAAATCATGTCTCTATGCAATCAAGACCCCTCTTTACCTAGGGTTCCTCATTCTATGGAAGACCCCTGCGTATGTAGCGTTTCTTCTGCACATAAGCTGCATGTGCAAATATCAGGAGTGCAGGCAGAAGACGCAAGGGGGAAGGAACATTTGTGTAGGGTTTGTGGTTTCCTACTGCAAATCAGGTTCAGAACATCTTGGTTTTAGCGCATGCAGAGAGGAGGGAGTGTGCAGAGTCAAGGCTCCCGAGTGCTCCTTCTTCTAACACCAGACCAGACAGTATGTATGACTAGCATCATAAATAAATTACTTGTGTTCTTAACCACCTGACATGGCCTTTTGTTCTTCCAAGTTATTCAATCACAGCAAATGGATGAGTTCTAGCCAACCGTCCAGTTAGATCAGTCATACAACAGGACATTTTCCAAGTTATCATAACTGCACACAGTTGTATATCCCGCACTGTTGTGTATCACACTTGCACACTTTTCTGTGCTCTTAGCCTTTAAAGTAGTGTGCAGTTGAATAGATGTTGGGCAATGTCCACTGAACACTTCCCTCCCTCACCCCTAAAGTGTTGCAAAATCTTCAGAATGGTTTTGAGGTGGCTTACAACAAATTAAAATGCTCTAAATATGATTACAGAATTAAAATAACAATACTATAACATTCATACAGCATACTGATGGCACACCACTCCAAGTCCCCAGGTGACCTCTCACAGTGGTTTTATGTAGATGTTAAATAGCACAGAGCTGGATGAGTAACGATCAGTGTTCGAGATTTGGCAGGCTACAAGAGTATGGTTGGCTTTGAAGGTAAAGAAGAAATGTTTTGGGGCTGGGTCCGTTGCTTCTGGTATGGGTAATAAGCCAGCACACACTCCACAGGTAGAGGTGGGAGAATGGTTTTATTTTTTCATGGATTTTGGTGTTTTCCAAAGTTAGAAATGAAGAAAGCGGTGTTATGTGTTTTTATTCAAAATGCACATTATAAATGACAATCACTTTAAAAGTGTATTAGGTAGGTGATATAGGTGGCATAGGGCACAATCCTAACCTGGAGTGAGGCTGGCACAGTTTGGCCAGCACAAGCGCCACCATAAAGCATGTTTGGACCACTCTGGGAGTCAGGGAGGATGGGGCACGTCTGTGTGCTGATCTGTCTGACTCCCAAGAGTGGTCCAAACATGCTTTTACGGTGTCCCTTGTGCTGGCCAAACTTTGCTGGCCTAACTGTGCCAGCCTAACTCCAGGTGAAGACTGTGCCTATAGTGTCAGCAGATGCAGCCACAGTCACTACTCATGCACCCCCATTAAATAATAAATTAAAAAACAGGGTGGTGTTTTTGGTTTTTGCAGAGTGGGTTTTTGTTGTTGTTTTACAAAAGTGAGAAGTGCAGAAAGTGGTGTTGTGTGTTTTTATTTCATCCTCATTGTGTTTTCTCCCGCCTCCATCTATAGGGGAAGAAAACTGACATGTTTTCACTGCCTGCTACATGCCCAGCAGCCACCCCCAGAAGAATTTTGTCAGGACTGAACTGAACTGAGATTAACCTTCCATTTCCTCCTGCCTTTGATAACTTATTTCTAAACTGTTTTGATAACTTATTCCTAAAATGTCATTGCACATAATGGGGAAGCAACTGTACCAGCAGTGTCAAAGCATCTGTTCCATCTTGCGTATATTCTTAGAACATCAGGGCACAGTGTGAATATTTTGGTATACTGTGTGCGTCAGTGTTTGTTTCTTTGGGCACCGTGTGCAAACAACGCTAAAATCTCAACTCCCATCCAGCTGCATAAACCGAAGGGAGATGCAGATAAAGTCTAAATAAGGACATTTCCAGACTGATTAAAGATTCCAATGGCTGACTATGGAACACACCAGACCACACTGCTGCTGCGATAAGCGAAGGAAATGTCGGGAACAGGGGTAGAGATCGAACAACTGTTAATATGCCTCCAAGCTGCATGCGACAAACATTTTCTGGACTAATTGTTGCAACCAGGTTTTGTTATGCTGTAGTAGATGCATAATCACAGTAACAGGCAGAACCCTTTAGAAAGGAAAGGAACCATCACCCCGGGGCAGAACATGGATTTGGCATGCAGAAGATCCCAGGTTCAATCTCTGGTATCTCTAAATAAAAGGTATCAGTAGCAGGCCTGAGAAAGGGGGACAAGGAGGCAAATTCCCTGGGGCTGATACAAACTATACAAAACAAATTACAACATAAATTTGGGTATCTCAATCTCAGCCTATCCAGAGCTGCATTTCCACCACAGCTTTAATCCACTTTCAGTGTGCGCCTATTACCGTCATGCATTCTGGAGACTGTAGGTAGGAGGGGCAGCAGGCATCTTGTCCTGGGCCCAGTGCCAGTTGTCAGCATCCCTGATCAGTAGCAAGGGAGGGGAAAGGCCTTCTGCCTGGGGTCCTGGAGAGCTGCTTCCAGGTAAGTAGACAATACAGTACTGGTCAGACTGGTTCTTCCACTAAGGAAGCTTCATATGTTTATCAGCAGTGTTAATTCCTGCTGCAAGGGGAGTTTTGTTGTTGTTTATTTTGCTACCAGTGCACATAACAATGTGCATATGCAAAAGGAAGGATTCTTGTCCCCATGGAAGTCACAACCTACGTTTTGCCGATAAGAAGACAACAAAGGAAAGGGCTGAGATAGAACATATCTGGATATGTTGGATCATGCCCATCTAGTCCAGCTTCCTGTATCTCTCAGTGGCCCACCAGATGCCTTACCTTACACCTGGCATTCTGAGGTAGCCTGTTTCTAAAGGTAAGAGGTTGCACATACCCATCATGGCTTGTAACCTGTGATGGCCTTTCTTCCAGAAATCTGCCAATCACCTTTAAAGGCATCCAGGCCAAGCGCCATCACCACATCCTGTGGCAAGGAGTTTCACAGATTAATTATCCACTGGGTAAAAAAAGTATTGTCTTTGGCCTGTTCTCATTCTTCCAACATTCAAATATGAAAAAAGCAACTAAACCTGTGTGGTGGAAGGATGAGCAAGGAAGGCCAAATGGGAGCCGTGCCTAGCAGTTAGTGGCAGCCCCCTTGCTCTCCCCACCCCCGCTCAAACTGGGAAAGTGATCGCTTCTGCTGCCACCACCCAGAACAGAAGAATACACCGAGCCACACCAAGGAAAACTACTTTCCCTATTTAGAAAAAGGGACCCCAGATTTGGGGGGGATTGCAAACAGTAGCAAAAGCCAAGCAATCTGTGATCAACCCATGGCTGGAGGAACTAAGACCAAGCAGGCAACAATGAAACAGGGTTATTGGAATACAGCAACGGATGGTAAGCAGTGGGAGAAACACACAGACGTGCTTAATTCAAATAGCACCCTGGAAATAAAAGACAAGGATGTGGGGGTGGCTGGCCCAAAAGACTTGGCACAGAAGTTAAAGGCAAGCAAAACAAGCATAGCATTCTCATGAATTCCCATGAATTTCTGAATACTTTCCTGTTTTTACTCACAGACTTCCTGGGACCAGGACCAGCCTTAAGCCAATGTGACCAGTGTTGTCACCTTGGGCCCGGCACCTTGGGGGCCCCCGCAGCAGTGCAATGAGCATATCGCCTGCTGCAGCAGCCGGGGGCTCCGTGGACTGCAAGTCAGTGGGGGAAACAGAGGAGTCCTACCTTGGGCCCTCCCATCCGCCCCTGCCTCCGAACCGCCCAAAATGGGCTTCCTGGAAGCAAGTGGTGGCAACAGCATCATGTCACCACCAACTACTTCCAGGTGCCATGTGTGGCACCAGAAGCACTTTTCTTGGTGAGTGTGTGTGTGTGTGTGTTTGGGGATCCTTCCCCTTTTCTTAATGCTGCATTGCGGCTGCACTGGCCGGGATAGTTGGCTGGGATTGAGCCAGCAGCGGCATTCAGCCGGTACGCTGGGCGGGACTTACCTTTGACCGGCAGCCCGCCCGTTGCGTAACGGCGCGTTCCACCACTTTCCCGCCTGCCCCGGTGGCCCGCTCCGGTGGGCGGGAAAGTGGCGGAACGTGCTGTTACGCAACGGGCGGGCTGCCGGTCAAAGGTAAGTCCCGCCCAGCGTACCGGCTGAATGCCGCCGCTGGATCGTGCCCTTAGACTGCAAACCTAGAAACCAATGCACACTATCCTGGAAGTAAGCTCCACTGATCACAGTGGGACTGAGTAGGTCACGGAAAGTGTAATATATTACCTGGTTCATCCTTTCCATGCCAATACAGAATGAATGGAAGAGCATGTCAAGCTTATTCTAGGTATAAAAATTTGGGTCTGAGATCAGGATTAGAAAGCAGGGACCATAATGTTCGTACTCTTTGAAATTCTAGTGTCTGTGTGAGGTACATGCCATTCTTGTGCCTGCAAATTGAGTCTCCTGGGTTTTCAAACCATATTTAGATGGGTTTTCAAACCATATTTAGAGTGTAGTAACGACACCTTTATCTCGTGCTAACAAATGCAGAATTTTAATTACTCCATATAACATCCATCAAGTTGTCAGGTACACTTTTTTTGGTAGTCTTTGATCATAGTGTTCCCTCATTAAAAACAACGATTACATTTTTACAGTTAGCCGTGTTTGCCTATGTTTATGCAGGCTAAAGCTTTCAAATAGATGGGAGACAGTTCTCTGAAGTGAGAACCTCTAGCTCAGTGGTTCCCAACCTTTTTTTGCACCCCCATTTTATTATTATTATTATTATTATTATTATTATTATTATTATTATTATTTAATTGGCCAAGTATATAAACTATACCTGGAATTTGATACGGCCACCGGCTACATACATACAATACTACACATACATAGTAAACAAAGAATACACAGAACAAATAAGGGCATATTCAGAATAAACCATTGCCTCAAACTCCTAGTCGCATCAACATAATTACAAATTCAGCAATTTAATGGCACAAGGAAAAAAACTATTTTTGTGCCTCGATGTTTTAGTATACAGAGTCTTATATCGACGACCAGAGGGGAGAAGATTGAACAAGTTATGGCCAGGGTGCAACGGCCATATTTTAAGTATTTTAAGTATAACAACCTGTTGGGGCCCCTCCCAAGACTGACAGCCCAATCCTTTGTTGCGCTGGAGCAGGCAGGCCGACAGCTTGTGCCCTTACACCTCCAGCCTCCCCGACGTGCTCCTCGGATCTGTGCCTGCTAAATAGCAGGAACAGCTCTGAGGAGGTTGCGTGGCCAGAATTCTGAGCAAGCTAACTCAATATGTTAGGCAAACTAGAAAACAAACTGTGAATGGCAATTCTTTGGCCATCTGGTTCCCTTCTAGATACTATAGCTGCGTTTCCCAAACTGTGGGTTGCGACCTACTGGTGACTTGCAGCTTGGTATGTGGTGGGTTGTAACCCAATGCTCAGTGTCACGCTGCAAAGCATTCACACTGGATCAGCAACCGACTGGGTATTGCTTCCAGTTGCTTCCTCAAGGCATTCTGAGTGGGTTGCAGGCCCAGTGTGTCCCAGGTGTGGCCTCCAGAAGCTCCCAGAATGCTTTGCAGCATGACATTGAGCATTGTGTTGTGACCCACTGCAGAGGACAAGGTGGGTTGCAGCACTAAACGGTTTGGGAACCGTTGTAGTCTATTGACACTGTTTCCCCAGCATGTATGTGATTCCTAGATGTGATGGTATGTATTTCTAATTTGCTATGATTACCACAATTCTTCTACTTTGTTCTCTGTCCCTCAACCAACTTTTTCTTATCATGTAAACTTTTTTTTTTTTTTTTTTGCATTTAGCTGTTCCCTGTGTTTAGGTGCATATATTTCTGTTAATTGCACATTTCCCATTTAGCTATAATATTTCATTTTGCTTTTAGAAAAAAAATTGTTTAATAAAGATTCATGCTGAAACAAAAACCAACTGTTGTAACTGACACTCCTGCAGCCTGATCCTCAATTAGAAATGTCAATGGAACTTACTAGCTCCGAGTAAGTGTGCTCTGATCTTTCACTCCAGGCAGTCGGTCTTCCCTTAGTAGCAGGGATGTATTGGCAGTTGTGGTGCTGCTGCCAGAATGAAAATGGGATTTCAGGAATGCTGTTCAGTGTGATCCAGTTCCTGCAGATTGTGTGTTGTATAACACTGTTATGTGGCCGAAGCCTGGGGGACTGAGCTGCACTAGAGGTTGTGAGTATTGCATGGAATGAGGAACAAGATCTGTTCAGTTCTATCAGTCAACACTCTCTTCCAGAAGATGACCTATTGAACATTTCCAGTAATAGCTGTGCCAAGCTTGTCAACTGCTTTCTTGGAAATACTCTCAAGAAAAATGGCTCCAGGCCAATAGCGACCAACAGAAATCCCGGACTGGATCAAGGGCTATAGTTAGATGGGGAGATGAATGTCTTCACAGCTGCTGTTTCCAGGATTCAGAACTGTGAGCTGCACAGAGATTACTGCAAGTAGGTTTTTATATCTTTTTGAAAAAAAAAAAAGTTTATGATAAAACAACTACTGATGATGAATGGTAGAAAGAAAATGTCTTTGTTTAGTTAACAACTGTTGGTTTGTGTATTGTTTCTCATAGATTATTGGTGCAGATTGAAGGAATGTAAGACTTGAGTAGATTGATGCATTTTTTCCCAAGCACCAGAACAGTGGTTCCCAAACTGTGGGTCAGGACTCACCAGTGGGTTGCAAGCCAATTTCCGGTGAGCTGCGAAGCAGCTAAAGAAGCCATATTGAAATTATAGGAAGATGAATACTGGAAAGGCTGTGTGGTTGTTTTGCTTGTGTCAAGGTTGCAAATAGGCTTTTTTCTTTCTGACTCACTCTGACTCACATTCTCAGGAAAGCAGCAGGCTCTGGCTTCACAAAGGCAGCACTTCAGCCATGACATCACCTTCAGTGGGTCCTGAACAGATTGTCATTCTAAAAAGTGGGTCCCCGTGCTAAAATGTATGAGAACCACTGCACTAGAGAATGTGCATGTTAATCTTGTCCCTGTATCATCCCAAATGAAGTCAAGGGACAGAGTATATTATAATTATGGGGAAAATGTAAGAGAAAAATAATTGGAGGTAGTGTCTACTTTAGTTTCTCACTTTTCCTGGTTAGCTGTGCACCTGTAGGAAAGGGAAAAAATGAAGATGAAGGCGCAAAAGGACAAGACTGGGTTTAAAAATACCAGATGCCGACTGGCCACTTGCATTGTAGCCCTGCATTGACACATCCAAGCAAAGACAAATGGGTAAACCCTTCATGTGACCAAGGGCGCAATCTTAAGGTGTAGTGTGTAAGGCCAGCATCAACTAAGCCAGCAAAGTTTGGCCAGCACAAGGGATACTGTAAAGTATGTTTGGACCACTCTCGGAGTCAAAGAGGCCACCACACAGTCGTGAGCCATCCTCCCTGACTCCGAGAGTAGTCCAAACACGCTTTATGGCGGCCCTTGTAATGGCCAAACTTTGCTGGCTTAGTTTATGCCGGCCTAACTCCAGTTTAGGATTACGCTCCAAAACCCCACAATAATTACAGCACGGTACAGTACAAGCTCTTTATAAAACTACTAGGACACTACGTTACTTGCAAAGTGAGCACAAGCAGAGTGCAAACCCCAGGATGAAACTGCTAACATCAGCCCCAAACCCCAGCTGTAGTTCCTTCCTATTTATGTTCCTTTTCTCCATTTGTTCCTGTAGTTGTATTATTTGTTTAGATGTGTATGCAGTGAGATAGAGAGATGGTGCAGTGTATCAGCAAAGGGACTGCAGTTTCTGGATCAGGACTTCCCCAGTTTGACTGTCATCTCTGCCATGAACTCACTTGGGGGCCTTGGTCAAACCTCTCACTCTCTTGGCCTCAGTTTTCCAGAGCTGGGATCAGCGGTCCCTCAAGTACCCCAGACCCGAGCCATAAAGGGCTTTAAAGGTCAAAACTAGCACTTTGAATCGGGCCCAGAAAGGAACCGGCAGCCAGTGTAGTCGCCGAAGCAACAGCTTGAAAGAGTCAAACCAGTGTGCCCCAGCAACCAGGTGAGCAGCCGCGTTCTGCACTAGTTGCAATTTCTGGACTGTCTTCAGAGGCAGCCCCACGTAGAGCGCATTGCAATAATCTAATCTAGATGTCACTAGGGCGTGGGTCACCGTGGCCAGGTCTGCCCAGCTCAGGTATGGTCGCAGCTGGTGAATCAGCCGAAGCTGAGCAAAGGCTCCCCTGGCCACTGCCGCCACCTGGGCCTCCAAGTGCAGCTGTGGATCCAGGAGAACCCCCAAGCTGTAGACCTGCTCCTTCAGAGGAAGTGCAACCCCATTCAGAGCAGGACGATGGTCCAATACCCGGGCTGAGGATTTCCGGACCAAAAGCACCTCTGTCTTATCTGGATTTAATTTCAGCTTGTTTGCCCACATCCAGCCCCCAACTGCCTCCAGACAACGATCCAGGACCTCAACCACCTCCTCAGAATCAGGGGGAAAGGAGAGATAGAGTTGGGTGTCATCAGCATATTGATGGCACCCCACTCCAAACCCCCGGATGACCTCTCCCAGCGGCTTCATGTGGATGTTAAATAGCATGGGGGATAAGATGAACCCTTGCGGCACCCCAAACTTAAGAGGTTGGGGTGCCAAACAAGCGTCCCCCAGCACCACCTTCTTGTATCTGTCAGCCAGGAAGGAGCGGAACCAGTTCAAGACAGTGCCTCCAAGCCCCAACCCGGCCAGCCGACCCAGAAGGACAACATGGTCGATGGTGTCGAAAGCCGCCGAGAGGTCCAGCAGGGACGCACTCCCCCTGTCCATTCCCCAGCGAAGGTCATCAACCAAGGCAACCAAGGCAGTCTCCGTCCCAAACCCTGGCCTGAAGCCAGATTGGAATGGGTCCAGATAATCCGTTTCCTCCAGAACCCTCTGAAGCTGGGACGCCACCACCTGCTCAATCACCTTTCCCAGAAATGGGATATTCGAGACTGGCCAAAAGTTGTTTAAGTTAGTGGGATCCAGGGAGGGTTTCTTCTGGAGGGGGCGAATCAACGCCTGCTTCAAAGCAGGCAGCAGCACCCCCTCCCTCAGAGATGAATTCACCACCCTCTCCGTCCACTCGGCCAGCCCTTCTTGGGCAAATCTAATTAGCCATGCTGGGCAAGTGTCGAGCGGGCAAGCAGCAGGTCTCACACTCCAGAGAATCCTGTCCACATCCTCAGGTTCTACAAGCTGAAAAGAATCACAAATAGTAGGATAGACAGGTTCCCCAGGGACATCACTAGACTCGCCCACTGAAGTGTCCAAGTCATGCCGAATCTGATCGACCTTCTCTGCAAAGTATTTTGTGAATTCATCACAGCGAGCCTCCATGTGTGTTGGGGGGGGGGTCAGATGTAGAAGGTTACGGACCACACGAAAGAGCTCAGCTGGACGGTTCTCTGCAGATGCAATGGTGGCAGAGAAGTGTGCCCTCTTAGCTGCCACCACCACCCTAGAATAAGATCTTAGTTGGGCTCTGGCCCGTGTATGGTCAGATTCGGCATAAGTCTTTCGCCACTGACGCTCTAGATGTCTGCCCGGCTGCTTCATCATTCGCAGCTCCTCAGAAAACCAAGGAGCCGCTCTGATTCTGCGACTGGGCAGGGGACGCTCAGGAGCGATCTCATCCAGGGCCCTGGCCATCTCCATATTCCAGAGATGGACCAGGGCACTGGGTGGGTCTCCAGCTCTGGCAACAGGAAAATCCCCCAGAGCCCTCAGGAATCCATTTGGATCCATCAGCCTCCAAGGGTGGATCATACAATGTGATCCCCCACCATTGCGGAGGTGAGAGGCTGCAACAAGCCTAAATCCCACCAGAAAGTGATCTGTCCATGACAAAGGAGTGATCTTAATCTCCTCCACCTCCAGATCATCATCAACCTGCCCAGCAGTAAACACCAGGTCCAGCGTATGTCCCGCATCATGCGTTGGGGCAGATATTCTTTGAGACAGACCCATGGTTGCCATGGAGGCCATGAAATCCTGAGCTGCAGGTGTTCCCGGGGCCTCAGCATGAACATTAAAGTCCCCCAGCACCAAAAGGTGGGGGGACTCCAATACCACGCTCGAGATCAGCCCCGTCAGTTCAGGCAGTTCTTGGGCAGCAAGGCAGGCGGTACACCAACAGAATCCCTGTTCTGTCTCGCCCCTCCAACACAACACAAAGGCACTCAAACCCGGTGGACTGCTGAACAGGGTAACTGGTGAGATGGATGGAATCCCGATAGACCATTGCAACCCTGCCTCCCCACCCCTGTAGTCAGCGATGGGATCTACAAATGAACAAGGGGAATGCTGGGCGGGATGTAGGCGTGACTTCCGCTTGAGTGGCAGCCCGTCCGTAGCGTTCCGCAGCTGCCCAGGCCTCGGGGGGGGGGGCTCCTGTTCGCCATGGGGGACAGGTGAGAGTCGTGCCGGGTGCCTGGGCAAGCAGTGGGGGGCGCGCTAACCGGGGGCAGCCCCCCTGAGGCCAGGACAGCTGCAGAACACTACGGACGGGCAGCCAATCATGCGTAAGTCCCACCCAGCATTCTCCTTGTTCATTTGTAGATCCCATCACTGCCTGTAGTCATGGCTGCTGCAGTACCCGGAAACCCTGCGGACAAATCTGGGAAAGATTGACCCCTCCCAGCTCATCCAGCCAGGTCTCCGTGATACATACCAGGTCGGCCCTCTCCTCCAGGATTAAATCCTGGATTAAGCAGGTTTTATTATTCACCAACCTGGCATACAGAAGCAGCAGTTTCAGACTCAGGGGACTGCCGCCAAGATTGCCAAGTGTCAGAGGGATGAGAGGAGGGCCAGAAAGAGGGACAGTCTGTCTATGACTGACGCTCCTTCTCCTGTAAGGTCCGGCCCAACCCCCACCGCCATACCTTCCGTGACCCGGATGGTGGCCTCCTTCCCCTCCCCTGAGCTCCCTCAAGGTTTCAAGCACATAGTTCCAGTGGGACCGACCTTCAAGCCAGCTACAGCAGCACAAACACAATCTAAAAACACACTCACACACACTCACAAATACCCCCCCATGCAGCAACCCTCGCCCCCCTCACACCAAGGCTTGGGTCACTGCAACCTCTGCCTCTCTCTCACCAAGGCAGAGGTCCTCTGTCCCTCCCTGCCCCCCTCTCACCCAGGCAGGTATAGCTGTCAACCCTCCTGGCCTGACTCTCACTCAGACCAGGATCTCTCACACTCACACTATCACTCACTCAATTAAAAGGCTGGTGTTAGGCCTTGTTGACAGGCTCCTAGGCTCCAGAAATGTAAGGAGCAGGGGCGTGGCTGGCAGTTGACAATCCACGGGGAGATGAGCAGGGTGGTTGGCAGCAACAGATGTTCAGGGTTCCGGGCTCCATTCCACGGGCAAAGAGCCCTTTGGCTCTTGCCCTTCGGCTCGTGCCAAAGACTCGCGTCCCTGGCAAGCCAGAGGCCCCTTGTAGGTGTTGTTACCTGGGGAGAAGCCAATGCACTGTGTTAGCCGGTCTGGTCCCACACACAGCTGCTGCAATCAGCACCAGCTCTCCCCAACAGCCTCCAGGCTAGCCTCTGGGTCCTAAGAAGCACCCCTGGCAAGCCAGAGGCCCCTTGTAGGTGTTGTTACCTGGGGAGAAGCCAATGCATTACTTCACAGTAATCATTCCAAAGTGGAGGAAGATGATCAGAGAGATGGAAGTCAAAGTGTCTGAATAGTTCCTGCGAAGGATGGACTAAAGACTTGGGCAGTGCAGTGAAATTTCACTTTCTTGAGGGATCAGCAATTAGAATTTGGACGCTCTTTCAAAACGCTTTCACATTTTTATGCAGTACAGAAGTGGGATGTGTGATTATTTGAAATACAGTCCTCTCAGTAGGCAAATCTGTTTCCTATTACGGATCAACATGATCCATCTAGCCTGAGATTTTTCTATCTAATCCCACAAAATACGTTGGGAAGAAAAACAAGAAATTGCATACACACCAACCCTGATTATTATCAGTCGTTGACTCACATCTATCAGACTGTAACTTCCTTAGGAATGGTATTGTTCATTTTCCAAACAGACAGCCCCCCCGTTTCCATAAATCAGATCTTTGCAGTGGATTGTAATGCTTCGGAGCCTGAGCTGTGAAGCAGACGTTCACCATTCGGAGCTTTACCTCTTCAACAAACTCCTCGATAGCGAGCCTTGGGCAAGCCACTCCCTCTCAGCACCCCATAGCAATAGAAGGGTAAGAATACATATCTTACAGGGCTGCTGTAAGACTACATAATGATGCAGGTGGAGTGAACTGAGAAAGCATCAAACCAATATGAAAGCTATTTTTACTACCAGGAGCTGATGGCCAAAGGCATGTCGGCTGAGTTAACTGTCTAGACCAGACATAACAACACAGGTGAAGGAAAGCTTTTATTTTAGCTTAGAAGGAAAACATGGTTCCATGTTACATATGAGCTCATAGTACCGTGGTTCACTGTGATGCATTTTTTTAACCAGAGGCAGAGCCCGAGGGGTACCTGCCCCAAGCGCTATGCCAAGGGGGATGCAAAGCCACCAGCGCCTCCTCCTCTGGGAAACCCAGAAGTGCCATCCCTATATCATGTGACATAGTGCTGTCACATGACATCATGCTGTCACTGCTCAGGCACCAGAGCTTCTAGTTACGCCCCTGTCCTTGACTGCAGTTTGAACAAGCCCATACCATGCATACCACAGAACTGTAATTTACAGCGCAATCCTACTGATGGCTAGCATTGGTGCTAGCCATCATAAAAGCACTGCAGAGCATTTTTGGATGACTCACATGTAAGCAGCACTGATGGGAAGGCATGTGCTGTCCTACCGGTGCTGCATCCCAAGTCCTGGTCGCCAGCAGAGGTAAATAAAGCACTGACTGGCACCGGGGCCAAGGGAAGGTGGAACAGAGGAGAGGATGGGGCATTTCTGAGTGGGGGAGGGAAGAATGTGGGGCGGATAAGGCCCAGGAGGGGGAAGGGATTAGCAGAGGAGGCCTCTGGCATATCATCCCAGGCCCAAATGTCCTACACGGGGCTGCTCGTACTTGCGCCAGCTAACAGCTGGCATAGATCTGAGTTGCCCCATTGAGCAGGCTGGGGCATTACTTGGGGCAAGGGGGAAACTATCTCCTTACCCTGAGGAGGCCTCCAGCCTGCTGTTAACAAGCTCTGGATACAGCCCCACTGCGCCAGTGCTCATGAGGATTGGGCTGCCCATTGATTAAAAAAATGAAAATAAAAGCTTTTCCTCTCATGTATTACCCAACTGGCCCCACACGTTAAAAGACTTACATGCTCTGGAAGTCTTTACAAACTCTCTTCACTGCTTCCATCTGGCCTGATGTCCATAATTGAGTGGAGAGGCATTCAAATGCATGTTGTCAGGCAACAGAAGTATCGCCTAAATCAGCCCCTACAGGCAAACCATGGTTTCTCATTATGTCCAAACCCGGCCACTGTTTCAGTGGTTTCAGCAATAAGTTTCAGCAATCGAACACAAGAAGAAGCATTAAAAAATAAAATCTGCATGCAAAACTGAAAAGTAACATGATAATAAAATGTTATGGCCAAACAATATGTTAAGATTAACTCATAGGTACAGCACCTGCTTTCATCTTCTTTTTTTCTGTTTTTTTCTTTGTACTTACCCCCTTTTTTTCCACTCTGCATGCAGTACAATTAAGTAATGCACAGAGGACACACAAAATACCATGGAGCTGTGGTGGGAGCTAAAGGGGTTTTCGCTATTCACACTCACCACAATTGCTGTCCTAAACACACACACACACACACCCCTGCGCACAATTAACATTTTTGAAAGAGCCCAAGTAGGCTTCTAATTAAAACTTTTTAAAAAATTAAACAATGTGCAATAGAAATTGTGGTGGGGGCTAACAGCCAAGCCCCTTTATCTTGCACCATCTCATAAATCCTCTATGCTATTTCACCAGGGAAAAAAAGGGCCAGAATCTTAAATTTATTGTGACTTTTCCCTTAGGCAGCAGACAATAGGTTGGCACAGCTGGAACCTAGTAGTATCAGCTCAGTTAAATTGTCCAAGTCTGTGGTTCTCAAACTGGGACCCACTTTTTAGAATGGCAATCGTGTCAGGAAGTTAGATCATTAACCTGGAAGTGATGTCATGGCCAGACGTGACATCACCAAGCAGGAAATGCCTTCACTGTGACGGAATCAAATGACACTCCTGGAATGCAAACTGGCATTCTTCGATTGCAGCAATTGCACAACCATGAAACATCCATGATGGAAAACGAGATTAGGACAAAATATGGTGTAAAAATACTGAACAAAAAACAAAATTTAAAAAACTCACTTGAAATTTCAAACTTTTAACAAAGAATGTAGCAATTCTTTCCCTCGCAGATAAGCAAGATCACAGATAGGGAGTTCACTTATAAAAAAGACTGACTGTACCTCTGTCGGTCATTCATCTTGTGTGAATCAGGGGTGTGTTCTTTTGGCTTTTATTTAGCACATGACAAACTCTGATAATCTTTTGTCCAGCTTTGCTTCATGACAGTCCATCGTACTCCCATAACATGATTGTGAGAGATGTGGTTTCCTGCTTGGAAGGGAGCCTCTTCCCACTCCTAATTAAATGCTGCAAAAATATTATTGATTTATACCAGAGATTAATTAGTTCTTCTCTGTGACACTTAATACGGTATATAGCCTTTAGCTTTCTCTTCTACCTTGATCATAACATTCTTTGCTATACAGGAAAATGCATAATTTCTGGAATAAATGGTAATTGGATAGCACTTCAGCAATTATTCATTTTTCACAGCTGAACGGTCTCCATTTGTGAGCCTTAATGACATTTTAATAAAAACCAGATTGGCTTCACAGAACAATTATACAATCAAACGCTGTTGAGTTTGAGATATCATAAGAACTGCCTGGAGCCAGTCAAGCGATAAAAGAGGCAGTTTCCAGAATGCCAGTGAAACTGGCTGACGAACAGCTAAGCAAACAATTGAATGAAAAAAACACTTTCAGGCTTTGGAATTGCTTAGCTGATGGTTTTGATATATACAGTATCATCATGATTGTACGTAACATTTTAGGTCACTTTCAAACACGGCAGACTCCAAAATGGTGCTCAACCAAATGTTGGAAACATAATAATAAATCATAACATCATAACATGAATCAAAACATAATCCAATATGTTGCCACGAAAAGGCCTGTCTTGCACTTCAGTCAAGCACCAGGAGATGGAGTAAGGCCTTTATGTTAATGTCCAATATTGTTTGGAGTGGGAACCAAATGCCATCAAAGTCTATTTTCACACATCATAGACCTAAATAATTGTTCTGAAATGAAAGTCCTTCTATTTCGGTATAAGACATGCAGGTGGAGTCATGTACTGGGGAAACAGCCCAATCCTACCATTCTCCCCTCCCATGCTCCAGTCCCTACAGCCTTTGGAAGTTTTCTGCATAGTGGATAACAAGGACAGAGGCACAGACAACAAGGGAAGTAGCCACTCTGCTCCTCGCAGATGAGGGAGGTTGCAGGTGGCAAGGTCGCATATAAAGAGGAGTGAGTCAGTGCACATTCTGTCTGTCCTGCTATTATTCTTTTTGCAGCCCCCGCATATCCAGACACCTGACTATAGGCCTGGATGGGATCTGTGTTCAGACTCATTGCAACATTTCCCCCCCCCCCCGTTAATGCCAGGTTTTATTTCCAAACCTCAAGGTTACAGGTTTTCAAGAAATGTGGTTGGCCTAGATTGATAGGAACGTACCTTTGTTTGTTTTCCCATTGTGATGCCATTCCCACTGGTGTTTCGAAAGCCGTTGGTCTCACCATCTTCGTTTATGTTCTCTCTACATTCTTATCAGGAAGCTGGTGGGTGTGCTGCTGCTATTTTTGTTAACTGGCCTGAATAGCTAATGTGAACAGAGAAATGATCTTCCATACAATCTTAATTAAAAAAACTGCGGCTATGCCAGGCACCCTAGTTGGATATTGCCAGTGCTTCGCTCCTTGTATTAAGTTTCCAAGTCTCAGATGCCTTCAGGTTAGTGCATGCAGACTAAGCATGCTTATGCAAATTTGAAAATACATTTTATATAGCTTTGCATAATTCTCTGCACCAAATGGATGAAGCATATGAACAGCTATAAATAACCTCTTCTCTCTGCCAGTTCCTCTGGAGGCAAAATTAGGCTGCAATCCAGCAGGCATGTTTTTATCCCTTATGAACTGAAGTCGTTCTTTAAAGGAGGCAGAGTATTATGCACACAAATAAGATTATTTCCTTTAATTATTTGACCTGATTAATACTATTAATTCAACATCTACCTTTTCAAGGAGGGCAAAATTATTCAGCATCGTCTGATGGGGATAACATCTTCATTAGGTTTTCAAATGTCAGTATTTGTTTCCTGCCAGAAATTCAAGTTTTATTGATTGGACTGCTAAAATAGTAGGTGGTTTGCAATCCTAAAGGTTGGTGAGGGCAGAGCAAGAAGAGAATGATGACAGCTGGGGGCATCTCTAGAATTAGTGTCACTCTCTGCAGTCATGGTGTCACCCCCATGGAGGGCTGCAAACAGGGCAAAATTCTGACATGAAGGTGATATGCCAAAGCAGTGGTGGCAACATTGTGGTGAATATGCAAATATCGATGGCCCAGCCAAAAGCCAAGCATTGTTGGATGAAGCCCGTGAATGGCCACCACGTGGCCACTCAAATGGCAGCACCCAGTGGATGCAGAACCACTCGAATGGTGGCGCCAAATGAATGAAGGACCACTCAAACAGTGACAGTGTGAGTATGATAGGCCCGAATGCGGGAACCGAATGCTGGTCCCAAGCTGGCAAGAATACAAAGAAGGCGGAGGACGCAACCCTGACCTGGAGTTAGAGCAGCACAGTTAGGCCAGCAAAGTTTGGCCAGCACGAAGGCCACCATAAAGCACGTTTGGACCACTCTCGGAGTCAGGAAGGATGGCACACGTCTGTGCTGGCCTCTTTGACTCCAAGAGTGATCCAAACATACTTTACGGTGTCCCTTGTGCCGGCCTAACTCCAGGTTAAGATTGAGCTCTGAATTTCGTTTTCATCTCATCCACTCTTGGTGTCACTTGGTGCAGTCTGCAGCCCCCCCTCCGACACCCCCCAGTGATGCCACTGGACAAAGCATTAGGAACATTAGAAGCAACATGAGTTGCATCCAGATTTCCCATCATGGTTCCTGATATTTCTAGACAATGCTGTAAGTGGGTTGCAGTTACTACACATTTTGGAAAGTGTGTCAGATTCCAAGGTGTGTAGTCTGAGATCCTACTACTGTGATGGCCTAATTCAGAAAAAGAAAAAAATAGAAAATTTTTCTTTAGGAGAAAGCCTAATTTCCTCCTAATTTAGGAAATGGGGACAGGAGGGAGAGTGCCCAAACACTTGCATGTCAAAATGGATATTTTCAATGATACAAGCTTTGTAAAAGGCTGGATCATATCCAAGGTAAGGGACAGTCACGGAGGCCTCCTCAAAGTAAGGGAATGTTTGTTCCCTTACTTCAGGGTTGCATTGCAGCTGATTGGCGCTGGAAAGTTGGGTCCCAGGTGCCAAATGCCCTTGGTCCACCACTGATCCCATAAACGCTAAACTGCAATATAGCACACACTTGGAATATCTGCAGAAAACCTTGGATTTGAGAAGTCATGTCAAAAATTATTTTCTGTCTCTGGGGAGTAAAGGAATTGAAAAATGGCTGTCGTGATATTTTTCACGTTGCCAAAATGGCTCGGTTTCTTTAAGGTGTGAAAAGAATAGAGGTGAGTTTTTCCTCATTCATTTGCTGTCTCTGTTTGAGAAGGGAGCTCCGTGCTGTTAGGAGTTGAAGGGAAACAGTTTGGCCTTGGCATTTGTCTCATCTCTGAGAACTAAAACAACCTCAGAAAAACGAGGGAATAAGACCCAGCACAAAGGGTGCCGCAGATGACTCACGGGGCTTACTGGATGGCATGCTGGGGCCACTTTGAAATTCTGTCAGCATGGTGGGAGACTAATTGAATACACAGAAGAAGGAAAAATCACTCTGAGTTTACACACGGAGCCGTTTGCTTGGCTTTCCACAAATTGTTCACACAGGTGGTGGCTGGAGGAAAGAGATGGACAAGAGAGAGAGAGAGAGAGAGAGAGAGAGAGAGAGAGAGAGAGAGAGCTAAAAATAACTCTTTGTGCTCAACAGGTCAGTGAGACATTATTTTGCATTTTTCTTAGACAGGTATAAAGGCAAATCAAAGAGGATTAGGCTGTCAATGCGCAGACCTGCATCCCTTTGAAGTTATGATGTGGGTTTGTTAATCTTTTGAAAAACTCCCATGACATCATGCTGAAAGATCTTGGCTGTTTTGAAATGTTAATCATTTCTATTGTTCTTTGACTGCTGTTTATTGCACTGGAGGCAGAAGAGGGCACCTGCACACTCTCGGGCCAATCGGTGGCTCCTTTTTGAAAGGAAGAGCCTGCCAAACATATAGGAAAGTTCATGGTTTGATACGTGTGTCAAACTACTTCTGTCCAATGTGAGTTTCTTCTTGATTTCCTCAGGGTTGTGAGCTTATTTTCAGGGGGTCACAAACAGCTTGGGGCAGCCATCTTTAAAAAGCTTCAATCCACCATCTTGGAAGCTTCATTGTGGCTAGGGAAGAGGCTTCCCCATCAAACTGCCACTTCCTCAATGTTTGTGGCTGTGAGGGAAATGAGCCTCGCTTTGGGCTCATCTTGGTGTGTACGTGTGCATGTGATGAAGTCTCTCCTGGGTCTCTTTCCAAGCAGGCTTGTCACACCTTCCACGCGCATGCCTAGGGGAGTCTCAGCACACAGGGAATAGGAATGTAAATAATCTATTGAAATTTTGGCTTTATCCCCTTGATCAGCAATGACGAGAGGAGTCACAATGCGTCCTGTGCAATGTTGTTCTCAGTGCTGAATCAGGGCGCAATCCTATGCCCGATGTAGCGGCACAGCAACATTGTTGCGTCAACACTGCATGACTAGCGCTCACGTGGGAGCAAAGACCGGCACCCACCCCCACGTTGGCGCTAGAGCCCCAAGAACCTCAGCTGGCTTTGCACCCAGCATGTATCGCTGTGTGGGCCACCCCAGGACTGACCCTGCTCTGGGTCAATGGGCCAACTGGTTTTTTGTTTTGTTTTGTTTTTAGCAGGCCTCTGGAATCTGTGGGATTCTTCTTAAACCATGGCAGGCCTTCATAGGCCTGTCTTGTTTCCTCCTTCCTTCACTCTGTTTACCTTGAAAGGGGATCTGTGCCAATCACCATGAAGGCACAATTTGGCATAATTAACTGCTGGCTGAAACTGCCAGTCTATGAATTCTGGGAGGCTTCCCAAGTTGTGTGATTTGGCACCACTTTAAACCAACAGCTGCTCTTTGGAATGAAAAGACTATTCACTTGATCAACACACTGAGTTTTCCCTAAAGACTGTTTCTATCAATTAAAAATAAAAGATGCAATATCCCAGGCTGAGAGATGGGCTGTTCAGTGGGAATGCTGGCTGTACGGAATGCTGGAAATATACACCATGGCTTTAATGGGATAAATCTGCCATTAGATTCATGAATGGCCCCATACTATCCTGGGCCAGCGCAAGGGATGGAGGGCAGCCAGCGGCCCTGGGAAGGAGGTGGGCAGGAGAGGTAAGATGGTAAGATGGTCTCTGGTGTAGGTTACTCCTCAAAATTTCACCAGCTCTTTTGCTGCTGTAGCTCTGAGCAGCAAGCTTAGGACATGCCTAGCCCAGGATAAGGGTTCAGGATATAGCAGCCACTGGTTCCCCTACCACCCTGATCAACCCCAATCCCTGCCTCGATGTGTCCCTGCACTGGCACACCTCCACTGGTGTGCTGTGCTGCTGGTAGTGCAAGGTTTTCCAGCTTCTGCCCTCGCAGCAGCAAAGTGCAGAGCAGTGGAGAGTCTGCCACGATAGCAGTAGCACTGGCATACCTCATGATACACTGGCGCTACCAGCCTGTAGGATTGGACCAGAAATCCTTCAGTGTTGAGACAATGCATAGCCTGTGTTTGCTGCTAATAGTGCAAAGAGGCACGTTTGAAAGTGGTGTCCTTTTATATTTAGCAGGGGGAGAGCAACAGTCCCTCTTCACCCCAATGCAGTGTCTTTTCTGGTGGCAGTTGCTGGTGTCTCTTCTGTATTTTGTTTAGATCAGTGTTTCTCAAACTGTGGGTCAGGACCCACCAGTGCGTCTCAAGCCAATTTCAGGTGGGTTGCGAAGCACCTAGAGCAGCCATATTGAAAATATGGAACGATGGAACACTGGAAAGGGGGAGGGCCAGTTTTGCTTGTGTCCAGGTTGCAAATAGGCTTTTTTCCCCATTCTGATTCACTTTGCTATTGGAAAATGGCTGAAAAATAACCCAACTTCTTGCCGCATTCTCAGGAAAGCAGCAGGCTCCGGCATCACAATGACGGCACTTCTGGCCATGACATCACTTCTGGTGGGTCCTGAACAGATCGTCGTTCTAAAAAGTGGGTCCTGGTGCTAAAACGTTTGAGAACCACTGTTTTAGATTGTTTGAAACCTTGTGCAGTATTCCTCGTTGCCAAAGTGAAGATGTCTATTTGAGGTCTGCATCTTAACCAACCTTCCAGCGCTGGCAAAGCTGTGCCAATGGGGCTTGTGCTGCATCCTGCAGTGGAGCAGCAGTCATGGAGGCCTCCTCAAAGTAAGGGAATGTTTGTTCCCTTATCTCAGAGCTGCATTGCTCTTACCCCAGTGCTGGAAAGTTGGTTAGGATTGCACCCTCAGTTACATAAGAATATGGAAATATCAACTGTTTGTGTATTTGCTTACTGAGCAAAACAAAATGTAATGTACAAGGTTTCGAAGTACTAGAAAAACCTACCAGTCTTGTTCGACTAAAGGTGACCGAGGCTCATCTGAGACCTGGGCAACAGTGGTGTTTATTGTTATCACCCTCAACTTTCTGAAAAATACTCTTGCTTGTCTCCAATCCAAGTAACTAAACTCCACAACCATGATGACATTTACAAAGCCACGTCTAAAAAAGCTCTGGAGGATGGTGAAACTGTAGACACAGGAAAGCCCAGTGAAATCAATTGCCTGATGAACAAAACAACCTTGACATTTGCATTGCCAGGAATGGAAATCTTGGCATTCAGTTTGTCATCTTGCAATAATAATGACGTACAAAAGCACTTTGATGGAAAGGACGCTTCCGGGAAAAGGGGCGTGCATGTGCTGGCCTCCGTTGACAAATATTATGTTTTCACGGAGAGATCTCCACAAAACACTAAGCAAATCTCCATGTTTCACGCCCCCTCTCCCCCAGAGCCCAGAATCTGCACGTGTCTTTTCAAGCCTGACCGCCTTTCTGTTTTATGAGAAAGGTGCCAGTGGGACACACAGGAATTGTCATTGCAGCTGCATTCCATAACATCAGGTGTGACGGGACTGGCTGAAGTGATTCCTTCCAGTGGAGAGGGAGGAGTATGGCGTACAGGCCCAACCTTTTTATACACTGAGTTTTTATACACTGATTTGATTCAACACCTGTGGCCACTGCAGATAAGAAGGACCCTGCTAATCTGTGGAGAAAGGAAAAAAACATATGAAAACGGCTTTTCTAGGGAGTTAGTCAGGGAGTCAGGCTATTAGAACTACTATTTTCAGCTCGCTCCAAGACCCTCTCTCACTGAAAAATGGAATGTAAAAATGTTCCCTTTTGCATTCCATTCTTCAGTGAGCGAGGGCAAAGGGAGGGGGTCCCTTTTCTCAGCTGAAAATAACAGTTCTTTTTTTGTTAACAACACATAAAAACACAAAACACCACCTTTTTGGTGTGGAAAAATCTGAATAAAAACACAAAACACTACATTTTGGTGTTTAAGATATTTTCCAGAAATTAAAATAGATAACTTTTCCAATTAGAAATAATACTGTGGCTGCTTCGGCTGACACTATATCACCTGTATCACCCACCTTGTACACTTTAAAAGCATTTAAAATTAATGAGAACTTGGAATGAGAGAATAAAAACACATAACATTGCTTTCTGCCTTTCAAATCACAAAATCTGCAAAACAACAACCTTATTTTCAAACATCCCTGTCTATAAGGAACTATGTGATGAATTTCCCCTCTAAAACGGAAATATCTCACCTCAGAGAGGTAGCTGTATAACAGTGCAATCCTATGCAGGTTTAAGTCCCACTGCTTTCAATGGGGTTTACACCCATGTACATAGAATTGTAACATACCTTGTAATTTAAGATGTCACTCTTGGTTGATTTTGGTGCTACAAAAGCTAACACATTTATGGTAGCAGACGTTTTTGTGGACTACAGTCCACTTTATCAGATGCATGGTGAAATCCTCAGACTCCATGGGTCTAGAGAGAGAGAGAGAGAGAGAAATCACCTCAAAAACAATGTGCAATGTGCCTGTCATATCTTTTTCTCAGTGGAACTACAAATGAAATAGCACAACAAACAAAATTTCAGCTTCCACTTAAATATACGGAAGGACATTCTCCAATTAAGAGTGCAATCCTAAACTGGAGTTAGGCTGGCATAAACTAAGCCAGCAAAGTTTGGCCAGCGCAAGGGCCACCATAAAGCGTTTTTGGACTATTCTCAAAGTCAGGAAGGATGGCTCATGTCTGTGTGCTTGCCTCTCTGACTCTGAGAGCGCTCCAAACACACTTTACGGTGTCCCTTGTACTGGCCAAACTTTGATGGCTTAGCTTCTGCTGGCCTAACTCAGCTTAGAATTGCCCCCTAAGTCAGTACTGAAATTGCTATGGAAATGAATTCATTCATATATACAGTCATGCCCCAGTATCCACTAATTCAGTAGCCATGGTTTCAGTTATCCACGGATACCATGGGTGTTGGGACACCTATTAAAAAGATAAGGGAACATTCAACAAATCTCTTTTCACCTTGTTGCAGCAGAACCGTTCCCTTATCTTTGAAAAGGCATCCCCAGTATCCACAGTTTCAGTATCCACGGTGCGGGGGTCCAGAATGGAACCCCAGCGGATACCGGGACATGCCTGTATCGTATATTTCATCGATGTCTGTATGTATGTTTTTCAGTTTTTAAGCAATGGTCAGCCTTAAGTAAAAAAAATGATCAATTTATGGCCCAATTCTGACTAAAGGAAGTGCTGGCAGCACCTCCAGTGATGGGTGCCTCAAAAGCACCATAAGGCACTTTGCAGCAGCCCAGGGAGCCAGTGCGCTGGTGGAAAGGCCGGAGCCTTCCTGCGTGCACCGGCAGTCACAGAGGCTTGCCAGGGCGGGTAAGCACTACGCAGGGGGCAGAGTGAGGGCGGGGAAGGACAGGGAGTGCAGTGAATGGGGCAGGTGGGGGTGAAACTGGGAGGAGATGTAGTGGCTGGGTGGATCAGACCTAGGAGGGGGTGGGTTTGGTGATGGCAGAGCATGCCAAAACCACCACCACCGCCACCGCCACCCCCGTCCTGGGCCTGATCAGTCTGCACGGATCAACTCAGACCATATCGCTGGAGCAGGTCCAAGTTTACCCTTTGTGGCTTCTGAGACTTACCCTGTGGCAAGGGGACAAATGTCCCCTTACCCCGAGGAGACCTCTGCAGGATGCAGGGGAGAGCACCCCAGCAACCTGCTGCTTCACCACGCAGGAATTTGGACTGGGCTGCAGCTCATCTTCCCAAGGCACACAGGAAGTCTGCCATGTGGGGGGCGGGTGGAAGCGCCCATCTCCTCAGTCCAAGAGCACGAACCTGAATGTAGTAAATTAATTGCATAGTTTGCAAGTACTCCTTTTCCACTCCACAGACCCTTCGTTTTACAAAACAGTTGTGTGTTGGCCCAGTCAGCTTCATATTGCGTTCCTGGCCATTGTGCCATGTTCACTTAATAAATTTATGATTTATATAAGCATATTTATGATTTAACGTAACCATCCAGATTGAGACCAGGAGCTCAGATGCAGTCAGATCATCAGTTTTGAGGAATTTTGATGCAGAGATTATGTTCACCACAGAGACAGTCTGTTGTTTCAGAAAAAAAATCCACCTGGAAGCTGTAACCACAGTGTGTTTTCTTTCTGTAATATGTGTCTTTCTTATCATAAATCACAGGTCCATGCTGGCTGCACTCACACTTCTTTGGGATAATGATTTCTTGTCATCAAGGGCAGGAAATCATGAACATTTGATTTGTGTCTGCAACAACCATGGATATTGCGTAGCTGCATTGTGGGCCAAACCTGAGGCCCATAACGCTGGTGCTGCATTTGTATCATTGGCTACAAGGGTCGTGCTTTACAGCACATTCACAACACCGTGTGAGCAAGTGCCACTCACGCTGGGCCAAGCTAACGCAGAGTGTGAGACCAGCCAGCGTTGGGTGGTGCAGCCTCTTTGTTTTAGAAGTAGGCTACCTCAGAACGCCAGATGCAGGGGAGTGGCAACGAGATGCAAGTACTGTTGTAGACTTTCAGACGCAAGGATTTGAGACCACAGGGGTGGAAGGAAAGTATCAAGCTTTTTATTTTAAAGTTGCGCAACTTGTCTCAGAGGAATTTCAATTTCCAAATTCTGAGCCCCGAACAAAGTGAGGCTTGGCTTTTTATACATTTCATACATACATTGTTTATACATTTCCTGTGTCTACATAGACAAGCTTTATTGATTGGCTACCTGCATTTGCCTGCCTATGTAGACTTGCTGAGGTTCTTGTTTATTTTGAGATTTGTGGTTACACGTTTCCTATAGAACTTAACTTTGAACAGCTTAGCAAGTGTTTAACCTTTTCACCTCAGACAAGTGCCTTGGTGGTACACGTGTAATCAAAGCCGCAAACAGGGTGGGGGGGGGGAGAGCATTTACTGGGAAAGTTAGCAAAGCCCACTTTTCTTATCTGATCTTAGCAGGGTGGTCACAGCCTGTTTTGCAGTCAGGCTTGAACCACAGAATTTAGCTAGTCAGAGTAGGAAGGAGGGGGGGTGAGGGGTGTCTGGTTCAGCGAAGCTGTTTGTCAGAAGCAAGCGTTTTCTGCCTTGGCTTTTTCACCATCTTTTCTTGCCCACCTCAGTACCTGGTTGTCTCGTGTGCTCCCTGAGGCCTCTGGCTGGCCACTGTGAGATACAGGAAGCTGGACTCGATGGGCCATTGCCCTGATCCTGCAGAGCTCTTCTTATGTTCTAGCAATGCTGGTCAACAGAGGAGATTTGGGGCAGGGAGGAGGAAGGAAGGAAGCATAACTGGGCAGGGGAGGAGAGGATTGAGCCCGTAAGAGGGGTGGGGATGGCTGCTGTATCCTGAACCCCCTCCGGAGTTCAAGCATGGGTAAAGAGCTGAGGAGACCCAATGCTGCTGGCTGTGGTCTCCCTGGGGAAAGGAACAAACACTCCCTTCCCCCAAGGACACCTCCAGTGGTGTCCTGGCAGGGCCATGATCCAGCAGTCGCCATTTTGGCACTGCTGGAGCCCTGGGTGCTGCCAGGCTCAGGACTGAGCTGCCCATGCCTGCAGCAGAATCACTTGCTTCATCCATATTGCACTTTTCAAGCTGGCCAAATCCAAATGGAGCATCATAATACAGTGAAATTTGTTTTGAAGCTTAAAAGAGAATCACCTCGTGCAAATGACATTGGAGCGACAGTGTAATGCCACACCATTTGCTATTGGCATTTGTTGAGTAGTCTCATATATTCAAAAAATATATTCTGATAAACATTTAACCCAAATTCTGGTATGCTTTGAAACGTCAGTGCCAGGCATGGGCAATATCAGAGGCTGAGCACGTTGGGCTCTGCCCAAGGGTTCATGCGCTCTGCCCAAGGCTCTGCCCACTCATTCATGCGCTGAGCCAGGGAAGCCCTCCTTGGCCACATTTGCAGAATGAACACCAGTCAGCTGCCACACAAGCTCTGCTGGCGAAAGTGACCTCCCCGCTGGAGGGTTCAATGGAAATGTGGCTCCATCACATTGTGGAAGATCGAAGAAACCAGCGATCAACCCTCAATGAGTCCAGAAATATTGCCGATGATCGCAAAGTGCGGAAGCGTGTAATGAACAACTCACAGGTCCCAGCAGCACCTACAGCAGCATGTTGGTTGAGAGGCCAACCTGCTCCCCAAGTGCCAGCTAAGGACCACAGAAGACCTGGCACCTTGGCAGCTGCAGCATCTTCTAGTCATCTGCTGGGCTAGGGCGATCTCCACCTTCAGTGTCCTCCCACTCAGCCCTGTTGCAAGAAGCAGTGGGGGGGGAGGCAGTGGCCCTGTTTCCTGGGCAGCAGCAGAGCTGGCAGACAAGAGAGGCCCTCCTGTTCCCTTCTTGTGCCCTCTCCAAGCAAACAATGGGCAGCAGTTGAGTGGAACAGCTGGGGAAGCAGAGGGCCAGGGAGGTGGCAGGCGGGGACAGGTTGCTGCCTCCTCCAGCCTGCTGCTCAAAATGCGCTGCTCGTTTCAGTATGCATCTGACTGGGCTGCCCGGCAGGCCATGCCTCTGCTCCATCAGATCACACACACACACACACACACACACACACACAGACAAGGAAGAAGATTTTTTAAAATCTCCCTGTCTAATCTGCCTTTGAACTTGGACAGAGGAAAAACAGATGAGAATTCCTAACTTGGTATGCTCAAGGGAGGGGCTCTGAATCACGACTGAGTTCCTTACACAGAGTTAATTGGCTTAGCATAGCTATGAGCTCATTATTACTCATTGTGAATTGTCACTTTGCTTATCTCCCATAATTTTAAGCGTCTTACAGATCAGCCTTGTTTCATTTCCTCTTGTAATTCACTCTGCTGTTTAAAAATCATTCTTCTCTAAATGCTTCCCTTCTACACACACACACACACACACACACACACAGAGAGAGAGAGAGAGAGAGAGAGAGAGAGAGAGAGAGAGAGAGATTTGCATGTTGAGAATTTGCAAGGCTGTTTCATGGCCCTCTACTTACCAGGGAATGCAGCAACGATGGGGCCAGGCTGATGGCACCTGGTGAAAAGCACACCCACCTGGACGTAGGTGGTGCTGGCACACAGACTTTGGCACCTCACTGGCAACTGCTTCATTGGCAGGCAGCTCACCCTCAGGAAAATGTGCCTGGCACAGGAGCATTCAGGCCCAACCTAGCCTGACTACTAACTGCGCCATTAGAACTCACATTCCAGCGGCACAACAGCCTCGCCAGAGTCACAAAATGTGCTGCTGCAGCAACTGGACACACAGCCATCAGAGATGGAAACAGCCGAACAGCAAAAAAAAAAATTCAATAATCCTTTAGAGTTATTTTTTCACGTACTGTGCTGCATGGAATGTTTGTGAGTGTCTTCAAGTGGTAAAATCGATTTTCTTTTTCATGACAAAAAGTCAAGAGTCTAAAGGTAGACATAAAGTAGATAAAAAATAACCCATCTTAAAAGCATTAGATAACATTGTCTTGAAGAGCCTGAGTCACATGAGGTTTTTTAAAAATTTGGTTTTGGGAGTTTAAGAAAAAGACATAAAGACAAATACACTGGGAGCTCAGGAAGCCACAGTCTTACATAAATAGAACAAGATTTGTAGCCATGGCTAAGAATGAGAGCTCTCCTCATTTCGTCTCAGCAAGTTTTGCTTCTGCCACTCTGTCCAAACTGTCAAGTGGCAATTTCAATAAGGCTGCAAAAATATATTTCTCTCCGTGCTCAGCCCTGAAATTTTCCTGAGAATGTTTTCATTCACCAAAATGGGAGTTGAGGAATAAAGCTAAAGGAAGCTTTCATAGTCATTTGTAAAATGTTTGCAGATGTATCAGGTCTCCTTTAGCAAAAATGTCACACTGACACACTTGGGTCCATTTCAGATGTTATGCTAAGCAATAGTTTTAATGCTAAATGAATGAGCCAAAGAGCACAATCCTATGCATTACTCAGAAGTCAGTCCCATTGTGTTACTCCCAGGAAAGTGTGCACAGACTTGGACCCAAAGACAGCTGGCTCTGCTTAGAACAAACCACCAGTGGTGTTGGGAAGGGGAGGCAGGGCACTAAGTACTGCAGGGCGCCTCAACGTGCTGTGTAAGCTGCCCCTCCTCCTCCTCACCATCAGAGCCATTCCAGGCGGTGAGAGCAACATGGAGGAGTCTACTCTGCATTGTTCTTGCCATCTGAAATGGCTTCAATGGGGTGGAAGGGCAGCTTGCCCAGCGCAAGCCAGCAAAATTTAGTGTCCTGCCCCCCCCCCGGTGGTGGTTGTTCAGTCGCTAAGTCGTGTCCGACTCTTCGCGACCCCATGGACCACAGCACGCCAGGCCTCCCTGTCCTCCACTAGCTTCCTGAGTTCGCCCAATTTCATGTTCATTGCTTCGGTGATACTCTCTAACCATCTCATCCTCTGCCGCCTCCCTTCTCCTTTTGCCTTCAATCTTTCCCAGCATGAGGGTCTTTTCTAAAGAGTCCTCTCTTCTCATCAGGTGGCCAAAGTACTTGAGCTTCAGCTTCAGGATTTGTCCTTCCAGGGAGCAATCAGGCTTGACTTCCTGGAGGATTGACCGATTGGATCTCCTTGCAGTCCAGGGGACTCGCAAGAGTCTTCTCCAACACCATAATTCAAAAGCATCTATTCTTCGGCGCTCTGCCTTTCTTATGGTCCAGCTCTCACAGCCATACATTGCTACTGGGAAAACCATCACTTTGACTAGGTGAACCTTTGTTGGCAGGGTGATGTCTCGGCTTTTGATTAAGTTGTCTAGGTTTGCCATAGCTTTTCTCCCAAGAAGTAAACGTCTTTTAATTTCATGGCTGCAGTCACCATCTGCGGTGATCTTGGAGCCCAGGAAGATAAAGACTGTCACTGCTTCCATTTCTTCCCCTTCTATTTGCCAGGAAGTGATGGGAGTGGTGGCCATGATCTTAGTTTTTTTTAATGTTGAGCTTCAAGCCAATTTTGGCACTTTCCTCTTTCACCCTCATCAGAAGGTTCTTTAGGTCTTCCTCACTTTCTGCCATTAGAGTGGTATCGTCTGCATATCTGAGGTTGTTGATATTTCTCCCAGCAATCTTGATTCCAGCTTGTGAATCATCCAGCCCTGCCTTCCTCATGATGTACTCTGCATATAAGTTCAATAAGCAGGGTGACAGTATACAGCCTTGTCGTACTCCTTTCCCAATTTGAAACCAGTCAGTTGTTCCATGTCCAGTTCTAACTGTTGCTTCCTGACCCGCATACAGATTTCTCAGAAGGCAGATAAGGTGGTCTGGTACTCCCATCTCTTCAAGAACTTGCCACAGTTTGTTGTGATCCACACAATCAAAGGCTTTAGCATAGTCAATGAAGCAGAGGTAGATGTTTTTCTGGAACTCTCTTGCTTTCTCCATGATCCAGCGAATGTTGGCAGTTTGATCTCTAGTTCCTCTGCCTCTTCGGAAATCAGCTTGTACATCTGGTAGTTCTCAATTCACATACTGCTGAAGCCTAGCTTGTAGGATTTTGAGCATCACCTTGCTAGCATGTGAAATGAGTGCAATGGTGCGGTAGTTCGAGCACTCTTTGGCATTGCCCTTCTTTGGGATTGGAATGTAAACTGATCTTTTCCAGTCTTGTGGCCACTGTTGGGTTTTCCAAATTTGCTGGCATATGGAGAGCAGCACTTTGACAGCATCATCTTTTAAGATTTTGAGTAATTCTGCTGGAATGCTGTAACCTCCACTAGCTTTGTTGTTAGTGAGGCTTTCTAAAGCCCACTTGACTTCACACTCCAGGATGTCAGGTTCAAGCTCAGTGACTGCACCATTGTGGTTATCAGGAACATTTAGATCGGCCTTATAGAGTTCCTCTGTGTATTCTTGCCACCTCTTCTTAATCTCATCTGCTTCTGTTAGGTCCTTGCCGTTCTTGTCCTTTCTTGTGCCTAGCTTAGCGCAAAATTGTCCTTTGACATCTCCAATTTTCTTGAAAAGATCTCTAGTCTTTCCCATTCTATTGTTTTCCTCTATTTCTTTGCATTGCTCATTTAGGAAGGCCTTCCTATCTCCTTGCTGTTCTCTGGAAATCTGCATTCAGTTGGGTATATCTTTCCCTTTCTCCCTTGCTTTTGGCTTCCCTTCTTTCCTCAGCTATTTGTAAAGCCTCGTCAGACAGCCACTTTGCCTTCTTGCATTTCTTTATCTTTGGGATGGTTTTAGTTGCTGCCTCCTGTACAATGTTACAGACCTCCGTCCAAAGTTCTTCAGGCACTCTGTCTACCAAATCTAAGCCCCTAAATCTATTTGTCACCTCCACTGTATATTCGTATGGGATCTGATTTAGGTCATACGTGGAGGGCCTAGTGCTTTTCCCTACTTTTTTCAGTTTAAGCCTGAATTTGGCAATAAGAAGCTCATGATCTGAGCCAGTCAGCTCCAGGTCTTGTTTTTACTGCCTGTATAGAGCTTCTCCATCTTTGGCTGCAAAGAATGTAATCAATCTGATTTCAGTGTAAACCATCTGGTGAAGTCCATGTGTACAGTCGCCGTTTGTGTTGCTGGAAAAGCGTGTTTGCTATGACTAATGTGTTCTCCTGACAAAACTCTTATCAGTCTTTGCCCTGCTTCATTCTGTACTCCAAGACCAAACTTGCCTGTTATTCCTATTACCTCTTGACTGCCTACTTTAGCATTCCAATCCCCTATGATGAGAAGGACATCTTTTTGGGGTGTTAATTCTAGAAGCTGTTCTAGGTCTTCATAGAAATGGTCAACTTCTTCCTCTTCAGCACCAGTGGTTGGGGCGTAGACTTGGATTACTGTGATGTTGAAAGGTTTGCCTTGGATCCGAATTGAAATCATTCTATCATTTTTGAGGTTATACCCCAGTATTGCTGTTCTCACTCTCTTGTTCACTACGAAGGCTACTCCATTTCTTCTAAGGGATTCCTGCCCACAGTAGCAGATGTAATGGTCATCTGAATTAAACTCTCCCATTCCTGTCCATTTTAGTTCACTAACTCCCATGATGTCGATGTAATGTTCAGCCTTGACATCTCACGTTTGACCACATCTAGCTTACCCTGATTCATAGATCTGACGTTCCAGGTTCCTATGCAGTATTGTTCTTTGTAGCATCGCACTTTCCTTTCACTTCCAGACACATCCACAGCTGAGCTTCCTTCCGGTTTTGGCCCAGCGACTTCACTCTTTCTGGAGCTACTAGTACTCGTGCTTTGCTCTTCCCCAGTAGCATAATGGACACCTTCCGACCTGAGGGTCTCATCTTCCAGTGTCATATTGTTTAGTCTTTTAGTTTTGTAATCCATGGGGTTTTCTTGGCAAGAGTACTGGAGTGGGTTGCCATTTCCTTCTCCAGCGGATCACGTTTAGTCAGAACTCTCTACTATGACCTGTCCATCTTGGGTAACCCTACGTGGCATAGTTCACAGCTTCATTGAGCTACTCAAGCCCCTTCGCCACGACAAGGCAGTGATCCATGAAAGAGATTGGAAAACCTACCACATATTTATCTCTGTTAGAATGCCCCCAAGTGATTGCCTTGCAAGTGCGCGAGGCAGTCACTTCCAGGTTTTCCCCAGAGGAGGAGGTGATGGCCGCTTCACGCCTCATCAGAACTGCAGGGAAGGCTGCCGTCATATCCATCCATTCCCATATGGAATGTTTTGTTATTGCTGCAAATAGAAACATTAAAAGAATGAATGCACAGGTGTGCAGGTGGAATGGTTTTTAGCACATCCCATGTTTCAAATGCAGTCTGATATGGGATCCCATCCCAAAATGTTAAGCTATGCACATGCAAAACCTCCACCATGTCTCTTATAAGTCTTGGCTCTTAAGCTTCTGCACCAGAGCATTAAACATGAGCATGCCTGATCTGTGCTCAGAGGCTGGCAAACTTCCCAGTGGTGCTGCTAACAAACGGAGTTCTGCTATCTCTTTGCTTTCTTAAGAACATAAGAACCCTGCTGGATCAGGCCAAAGGCCCATCTAGTCCAGCTTCCTGCATCTCACAGTGGCCCCACCAGGTGCCCCAGGGAGGCATGAGACAACAAGATGCTTGCATCCTGTTGCCACTCCCTTGCACCGGTACTCTGAAGTAGCCTACTACTAATGTAAGGAGGTTGCACAATCCATCATGGCCTATAGCCCACAATGGACTTTTCTTCCAGAAATCTGTCCAATCCCCTCTTAAAGGCATCTAGTCCAGATGCCATCACCACCTCCTGTGGCAATGAGTTCCACAGATTAACTGCCCGCTGGGTAAAAAAGTACTTCATCTGTTTTAACTCTCCCAACCCTCAGTTTTAGCGGATGCCCCCTGGTTCTGGTGTTTTGAGAGAGGGAAAAGAACATCCCTCTATCGACTCTATCCCTCCCGTGCATAATTTTATATGTCTCAATCATGTCCCCCCTCAGGCGCCTTTTTTCCAGACTGAAAAGCCCCAAACGCTGCAGTCATTCTTCATAAGGGAGGTGCCCCAGCCCCGTAATCATTTTTGTTGCTTCTGCACCTTTTCCAGCTCCACTATGTCCTTTTTGAGGTGCGGCGACCAGAACGCCATTCCAGAGAGATTTACTTGATTATGTGGAGCATGATCCCAAAGCTTCAGCAGAAGATATTAGCAGTCGCATGAGCTACTGTTGCTAGGATTTAAATGCTGACGTCTATAATACGAGTGAACTTTGAGCTCCAAACTAGCAGCTATTTGCATTTGTCGCAAAGATTTTAGTTAATATTGAAGTTTGCCTCTGCAATGAAGCATCTGAGTCTTAACTGAACAGCTATTCTTTTGGGTCTGGATATGGATCTGTGACTTTATATTTGCTGACTTGACTTCTATGGCACCTGGATTCAAAGAATGCTTCCAGGAATGGAAAGTTTTCACTATGACTTAGAGTTAGTGTGGTCTTGTTATTGTGATGGTATACTTTGTTGTATTATTAACAATAATAATATATTTTAAGGTATAGTGAGAGAGCTTTTGGGCCGGAGTAAAATTCCATGTATGGTGAAATTCCTTGTATGGCCAATAAAATTCTATCTAATCTAATTTTCTTTTTCTTTTAGCAATAAATACTTCAGTGAACAAGTTTGCATTTTGGAAGTAATGACAAGGGGCAAAATTGTTTTATTATCCCTCAGAGCAATAGTTTTTGCTTAATGCTTCACAAAACTCTTTAAGCCGTGTTTAAAGTGTCAGCACCTAATTCCTGTATAGTAGCCTTCCTTCAATTACAAGTGTAAAGTATGCTGCAAATTAAACTAAAAACAAGCATTTTAAGAGCTTTATAGTTTCATAGCTGCAGAATCCCTTCCTCTTGTTCCCTGGCATAATGGCCCTAAAATTCCTTTTTGTTTTAGCAAGGCTGTCCCCTTGATTCAAAACTGGATCACTCTTCAGGAATTAAACCTTTCCCTGTTTTATTTCCATGTTTTTTGATTTGTATCTTTCCTGAAGAATCTGGTGGGCCACCATGAGATACAGGAAATCGATTGGCCTTTGGCGAATCCAGCATGGCTCATCTTATGTTCTTATGTTTTTTTTACCTCAAGGCACGTTTTCTTCTCCCTTCACATGTTTGCTTCCCATCTTTTCGTATAGGCAAGTTCACGCATCTGTTAGCTTGAAAGGGGTTGCTTGATTCCTCAGTGGAAGTTTCCACCCCAAGGGATCGAGCCATGTGACTCACTCACCACAAGCAAAAGTGACTCGTCCGCATACCACCACACACCACCTCAGTTTGGGCAGGGTGTGGAATGCAAAACTGGCAACTTCTACTTGTGGTGAATGAGTCACTTTTATCTGCTCACCACAAGCAGGGAAAAAGCAAAATAACCAAACATGAGAACTAATACCAGGGAGGATTTGTTTGTAACATTTCCTTGCACAATGCACTTTGATTACAGAATACCTTCTTCAGGGCCCCATATTCTTACACTCTCTGCTAGTGAAGCCATTTCCTCAAAAACCTTTCTTCAGGGAGGAGTCTCCACACAATATGACAAACACACAGTTGCTGCCATATCACCTGTAAAGGGACTAATAAACTTTGTATTATCCTTCACATTAAATTTCAAAACAAGACATTCCTCTTGGAATAGCACCTGTATCTTATCTGATTTAAGATAAGATGTCTTTCTCTCTCTCTCTCTCTCTCTCACACACACACACACACACACACAGCCCTTGCACATGACTCATGTATATGACCCATCTCATACAAAAGGAAGAAGAGAAATTGCATGGGAAGAGTCCAATTGACATACATATTTATGCACTGATAGGCCCAGTTTATACTAAATGTTCTCTGATATGTGGAGAGGAAGCATGAAAACAAGGCTTATTCCTGCTTTCCACTGCATGTGGTTTTCACTCTGAGCCAGATGGTACATTTCAAGAGGCAAATGGTTATGATAACTCAAAGGAACTTTTTATATTCACTCCAGTGACAGAAACAGTCAGCTAATACATGCTTCCTTCTCTGTTTTTAAATCTATGCAGCTTTTCCTTTCTGCCGTCCCTTCCCCGTTTTTATGGCCTTTGTGCCATATCAGGTGTTGATACAGGGCTGATGCTATTTCTGCAGGTGCAGGGCTGCCACCAGCTAACACCAGCCCTCCATTTCCACTCCCCCTCCCCCATAACGTTGATTCTAGGAATACTCAATGCACGGCTTACCATCAGCCTGCTGTGTGTTTCCCGGCCTCTGTAAGAAGCAGCAGATGATGCACAGGTACAAAAACAACATCATACCATGTGCTGGATAACTCTTAGAAGGCAAGAGGCACCACAGATGTACTGTTTTTGGCTTAGAAAAACCACCACAAGACAGCCAAAAACATCCAGCTGTAATCAGAACTTGGTGATGATGATGAATTTATATAATGCCATTAGTGTGAATGGTGCTTTAGAACAGAAGTCAGGTCTCTGCCTTGCGGGGCTTATAGTCTAAAGCAGTCCACCAAATAGTCTCCCCAAATGGAGAAAGTTTCCTGAATTGAGAAATCCAGGGCCGAATTTGTTTTAATAACCATCAAGCCCGAGGGAGATGGCAGAAAGGCAGCAGGAAGGAGAATGGTGCCAAACTGGTTAATATCTGATGGTTCTTTAAAAACTTCGAACAGACAGATGCATTTCCTGAATACTTGGAAAAAATACTTCTTGTTAGCAGATAGTATGCTCCTAAATTGTTGCCCCGATTGAGCAAAAACCCACCAAAATGTTTTGGCTTCAGGGCAGTCTATGAAAAGAGTGGACTTTACGTGAAGCAACACAGACGTAGACCGTGATTACAGGTTAGGGCAGAGGTGGCCAACCCACGTCATGCCAGGTGCCACTTTTTATGCAGCCACGTGCCACACATTTATGTAGAATTTTGAACGCGCCACTCCACCTCAGTGTCACTTTAACCATTTCTGTAATAGCTAAATAGAGCCTCTAAGGGCAGCACACCTCAGAGTGCCAGAAGGTACAGAGCAAGAAACGTGGGAGTGCTGTTGTCTATTGGGGGCTTTCTGAAGACACTCGGCTGGCTGCTGATGAGGCCAGAAAGGTGCCCTGCATGGACCGTTAGTCCAGCCCTGAAGGACCCGATCCGAAGTCCACATAACCGGAGCAATTCAAGCAGAGGGTGTGTGGCTGTCCTGAGTGTGTCCACTGCAGCAGTAGAAACTCAAAGGTGTGCTGTGCAAGGGGTAGCAAAGGAATCCAGCAACCCGTGAACTGGAGTGGTGCTGTTGTCATTATTTACATGTCTTACAAAAATGTATGGCAACTTTGAACATGCAACCCAGAAAGTGTCCATGTGCCACTAGTGGCATGGATGCTGTGAACTGGCCACCTCTGGATTAAGGCGTGGTCTATGCAAGAAGCACAACAATGTGGGCATTTGATGGTAGAGTTCTGAGTCAGTAGGATAGACTGTCCCACTTGAAACTGGGGGGGGGATTATACCATTGAATGTTCCCTTGCCTAAAGAAAGTTCCTACATTCATGGTGTCCCAACATTGTGCATTGTTTGCTAAATTACATAATGCAGCAAAAAAACAACTGAGGCTTGGGCTACTTTAACACTGAGCTGCCTGAAAGAAAAAAATGAATTGATTGTGGGCATGTAATATGGGCTGAAGTGGAATTTTAAAAATTGTGACTTGCAAATCTGAGTTAACTTAGAAGTAAGTTCCACTTAATGTAGTGAAACTAACTTCCTCAAAAGTCTTTTGGGATTTTTAGTCTTAATCCTATTTGTAGTTAAATTTGCTAATCTGTTGTAGTAGTTAAATTGTTTAACTATTAAACAGTAGTAGTTTAAATTGTAGTGGTTTAAATTGTAGTTAAATTTGCTAAGGAATAAAGGGCAAATCCTATAAAGGCTTCCCTGATGATATTTAAGCTGTTATTTCAAGAATGCGCATTTAGAGATGCATTTCATTGCAATCACCTGCTTTTGAATAACTATATAAGTAAAGGTAGACATACTGTACTAGGGTCTGGCATTCTTAAAACTGAATCATCGGTGACACCCAGTGGTCAAAGCCCTGAAATGATTCTTAAAACAGAAACTTTTCAATTATATTATACTGTAGTACGGTTTCCTCCCCCCTCCAGAAACACAGATGATGAGGATAAAGACAGGAGAAGGAAGAAAAAGAGGCATGTATGGGGTTGACTAAAACTAGACATAATCAAACTTTATTTTCAAGTTGCAGTAGAGAGCACAAACGTTTAAAATAAATACATTAAAACGTCAATTAAGTTTATTTCAATGATAGAAGAACCCTGTGCAGATATTACTCATGTGTAGCAAAATCATTTGCAGGAGGATGGGGAGAATGTGTCAGCAAGCCCTGCCCCCCACAAAGCCCCGCCCCCTCTCTGTTTAGTATTTGTTGCTGCAAGCATTCAATGCACAGAGAAGCAGGCATGGAATGGACCAGTGTGCCCCATGCTATTTTATTGCACATGACTAACATAAGACTAGCATTAAGAGTGTATTTAATGTATTAGATTCATTTGTATAACCACTCACTGGTCAGTGAGCGATCACTTATAAGTGCTTAACTTTGGCATGAAAATAGAGCCTATTAAGATGCAAACAAAACAAAACAAAACACAAACCACAAAAACGTAAAACTTGAGCCCAGGGAGGGGAGCAACCCATTCACTGCTCAAAATGGTGGCTAATATACCACCCCAAGTTCCATCACGCCCCCCCCCCAGTGTATGAACAAAATCATGTGCACACTCCTTCACCCCAACAGCCCTAAAGCAGGGGCGTGGCTAATGAAAATGTAGCCCAGTGCAGAGGGCAAAATGTTGCCTCGGAAGTGACATCACAACAGGAAGTGACATCACTGTTGTATTTTTGTTTTCTCTGGTTTTTTGGCCATAGCCTTTGATAGAGTAAAGATATTGCACTCAGGTTTGTTTCATTGCATTCTGCATTTATTACCTTTCCAATTATGTATAACATGATGTATTATTCATACATACCAAGGTTTTCACAAGTTTGGCCATTAGTTTCAAGCTCAGCTTGTTGCCCCCCTAAAGTTTGTTGCCCGGTGCAATTGCACCCCCCTGCACTTCTTTAGCTACACCCCTGCCCTAAAGCACCCCCAGTGCTAGACAGCATGCACAGGGTGGCAGAGTCAAGACTCTGGGGAGGTGAGTAGGGAGGGCAGGATGATGTGGCAGCAGTGGCAGAGCCTAGAGTGCCACGGCTGCTCATCTGCCACTTGATGTGTTTGGCCTCATGTTGCATCATGGGTGGGCTGGCCTTGCTCAAGCCTGTCTGTCTGGGAAATGCACAAGTGCTGGAAACACTTGCCTGTGCTGAGACAGCAGGAGGAAAAAGTGAAGTGAAATGAAATGCAATCTTGCCTCTTGGGCCTGATTATTTTTTAAAATTATCATTAGTTTAAAGGATAGAATTTACCAAGAACCTTAACTCACACAGAGATGTTCCTGGGTATGATTCACAAGTATGGGTCCCAAGACAATTCTTTGCTGTAGGTACATCGTCCATTATACAAAATGCGTTCTATCGGATTGTTATAGAATTACAGGCTAATAAAAGCTCAGGGAAGAGTCTCAGAAGGTCAAACATTCCTCATCACAGTGTGGCAAAGTGAAGGAAAGACTGTTTTTGTTGTCAGAGAAGTTAATCATTTGTACTCATTTGGTTAGCATAATTATTTGGTTAGCATAATTATTCAAGGTCTGCCGTTTTAACATACCTTTTATTAGGAAGACTGGCACTCCGGGTGCCACTGCTGTCTGGGGTGGGCTGCTCCCTCCACCCTGCCCTTAGCTGTCCTTAGCTGCTTGAAGCCATGAGTAGACCCAGCTTCTACCTGGAGATCCCCTGGGGGAGGCCAGCTCTACCCACTGCTTCAAGTGCCGGGGAGAACAAGCCTCTGCTTTGAGATTCCTCACAGGTCTACCAGGCATTCAAAGGGACAGGCAAGCTGGCACCCACGTACAGTGTGAACCTGGGGTGGACCGCCCCCCCCGCGCTGGGTATACTAGTGCTTAGGAAAAGTTCTCTTAGACATGCCTTTCCTTAACTGTGCTTTAATCCAAAGGCCCTTATCGCCAGTGGTGCACGAGTACCACCGGCAAAAATTTCACGAACATGCCGTAAGGCTCGTCCACAGCACACGCACACCCACACTGGGGCAGTGCTCATTCAGCGCCAGACTCCAACGTGAGCGGTTGGCAGCCGGCTGGTGCTCCAGCAGCACCGGCAGCTGGTAATCCTGTTTGGGGTGGGGAGAGGGGAGGAACCGGGCAGAAGAGCCGGCACGAGGGGTGGCTTCCACTGCTGGATCCCACCCCTGGCGGCGGCTCAGGCAGCCCAACACGGGGCTGCTCGATTCACTGCCGGCAAAACAGCAAACAGCGAGCCAAGGAACCCCACTGCAAGGAACCCCACTGCAGGTGACAGGGCTTTCCCCAGGGGAAGGGGACAAATGTCTCCAGCAACTGCCTCTCTGCCACTGGATGCAGCGGTAGTCTTTTGGCTACCACTACACCTGCAGCAGTTAGGCAGCTCAGGATTGGGCTGTCAGAGTGCCATGCATAAGCCTAACTCTGTTTGTCCAGACAAAATCCCTGTAAAGTAGGATGACAGAAATAAAATACAATTTGAACCTTCTCAACCAGTGTGGTTAGGCAATACAGGGCCAAATCCTGTCCCCACCAGGCTATAGCATGTGGCTGCACCACAAAGGTGTGCACTGCCTGCTTTGGAGGGGGGGCAACCTTCAAGCAAACCGGAGGTACTTACAAAACATTTTTACTTACCTCCATGTAAGCCCTCAGGGCATTTGAGTGGTGTATGTCCAAAGAAGGGAAAGGGGTGGAGAGCTGTGGAGTTTTTTCTAATTAAAAATTTGCTTTTTCACAGATCCTTTTTCTTTTGGAAGCAGGGGTGTAACTAGGGTGTGGCAGGGTGTGGCACGAGCCATGGGCACCATCTTGCAGGGGGCGCCGTTCGCATGGCGCCCGCCCCCCAAAATGGCGCCCACGGCCCGCCCGCTCCCTGGGCCGCATTCTCCTCGCTCCGGCTGGCCTTAAAGAGCCAGCCGGAGCGAGGAGAACGCGCTGCCACCAAGCGCCCCCTCCCGCTTCTCAAGGGGGGCGGGGCGCTGGACGGCGCCGCATTCTGTTTGCTCCTGCCGGCCCTTTAAGGCCGGCACGAGCGAACAGAAAGAACGCAGCCGAGGCACCGCGTTCTGTTCGCTCTGCAGCGAACAGAATGCGGCGCCCCAGCCACGTTCTGTTCGCTCGTGCCGGCTCTTTAAGGCTGGCACAAGCGAACAGAAAGAACGTGGTGCCCCAGCCGCATTCTATTCGCTCGTGCCGGCTCTTTAAGGCCGGCACGA
>JAJKFI010000095.1:812071-844879 GCA_029204185.1 Lerista edwardsae
GAAAGAATGCGGCCGGAGCGCCGCATTCTGTTCGCTCCACAGTGAACAGAACGTGGCACCCCGGCCGCATTCTTTCTGTTCGCTTGTGCCGGCCTTAAAGAGCCGGCACGAGCGAATAGAACGTGGCTGGGGCGCCGTGTTCTGTTCGCTGCCTCCGGCCCTTTAAGGCCAACGGCAGCGAACAGAACACGGCGCCCCCGCCGGGTTCTGTTCGCTGCCGCTGGCCTTAAAGGACTGGCGGCAGTGAACAGAACGCCCCTCTTAGAAGGGGCGGGTCGCTATGTCATGACGTCACGATGTGACGTCATGACGTTGCATGCCCCTAGCGGCGCATTTTCATTGGGCGCCCTTTCAAATAGATTCGCCCCTGCTTGTAAGTATTCAATTCCTTGGCTTTCACAGACATGGCTTATTCATAAAACACCTAAAATTGCGGGGTGCTGTCAACAAAATTAAGAGCAACTGTTCTTTTGAAAGCTCTCCCCACATGCACAAGAGTACATGGTAATTGGTAAATATTCAGCAGCACTTTTTAAAATAGAATAGTATTTATAAGTACATCCAGGGTGAGGTACATCCAGGATTGTTCTAAAATGCTAACACCATCACCAGAACATCAGCAGTTGTGACCTGCTGCAGAACTTCATTACTCAGAACAAGAAAAAGGGGATGCTGCCGTTATCAGTTGATTTCAGTTACCAGCTGGCTGGTGCTTCTAAGAATGAAATTTCACAACTGTGGGTTGAGGAACAGTCGCATGTTTGACTTGACACCTACTTGCTCACTTAAGAAAAATGGCTGCGCCATTGAAAATGGTCTCAAAGGTTATCTGGAAAATCACGTTTGTGCCACTTCACGTTTCTGCATGTAATGGCCATTTCATTATCTTTCAGTGCAATCCTGTGTATATGAGGTAAGTCCAACTTTGTTCAGCAGAACTGATTATCAGGTAAATATGTACAGGACAGCACAATCCGTTCAATACATCCCTTTCTTCCTTTCGTATTTATTAAGAATATTTATATACTGCTTTTCAACAAGAGTAGTTCACAAAGCAGTTTACACAGTAAAATAAATCAAATGGTTCCCTATCCCCAACACGCACTTCCGTGGGCACCCCTGAAACACCCCTTAAGCTGAGGCGCTTTTAAAAATAATGGACCTAATGGAATAGTATTTATAAGAACATCCAGGGTGAAGTATTTTTATTATAATTGTTCTAAAATGCGAACACCATCACCCTAATCTTGTGAGCTGCTCACTTCCCTTAAGCTGAGGCACCCCTACATAAATTAGGGTTTACAAATTCCTGCAGCATTCAGAGATCTGTTGGCACTTCCTGCTGCACTCTGCTGGCTTCCCGAGGGTCTCTGCTGGATTTTTCTGATGGCAGATAAGGTACCCCTTGCACCTAACCCCATTGATCCCATAGGATCCACACACTTTGTTATCTGTGAATTTGCTATCTGCAAGGATTAGGTTAGAAACCTCACCCTAGCAGACTATGAGTACTGACTGCACATTCTGTAATGAACTGGGCGACCCTTTCCATGTACCAGTGGTGTGAAGGTGTGAACAGAAAGGCTTTAAGAACCAATTTGCTCGAAATGCCTTTCAAAATTTCAGGCTCCATATGATATCTAGGCACAGCTGTAGCCTGGTCACAGAATAATATTATTCTCTTCTTCTGTGGACCTTTTAAGTGCCTTCTGCACAGGAACCACACAGGAACAGAAACTGCTTTGTAAAAATAAAAGTTTCCACTGCTGAACGCAGAATTATAATTAATGTTGTGTCATTAAAGTACATTTAGGCTTATCACATCAGCTATTCAAAATAGGATGGGAATTTTTACCAGTTTTCTATAAACAACCTCAGTTACTATCACCATATGCTTTGCAGTTCACCCAAATGTCTTGGTCCATTCCGAGGAGGGTCAAGCCCTGGCTCTCGAGCCACATGTGGGTTTTTGACATCTATGCGCGGCTCACAGAAATATGTGGACCGAATTCCTTTTTGTATCACAATATAAAACGTAAGCACAAGATGGTCAAGCTTTATAGTTATTTACTGATTATTACCTGAGAGTCCACTGGATGAAAACATAAGTTTCATGTTTGTGGAGACTAAACATATTTAAGAATTTAAATGCTTCTTAGGGCCAAATCCTATCCAATTTTCCAGTCCTATTGGGGGGGGGGGTGCTGCATTCTGTGGTGGTGGGGGGACAGTCACAGAAACCTCCTCAAGATAAGGAAAAGTTTGTTCACTCACCTTGGGGATTCATTGCAGATGCATTGGCACCAGGAAGTTGGATAGGATTGGGTCCTTAAATATTGCAGTTCTCAAACATCTGACGTTTATCGTATGTGTTTTCTGCGTTAAGCAAGTTTGGCCACCCTTGGTCCATGCCTTCCCCTACTCTCATCCTTTCAGTCCGTTTATGCCCCTCTGTGTCCACTTGCCACCTCTATGCTTCTTGCACACATTTTTTTTGCCAATAACTTCTGCTGTTTCGTAGCCCTAGTAAATGCCTTCCTGTTTCCTGTTTCCTTACACCTCATTTCTTCATGGCCCTGTCCTCCAGCTCCTGGGCATCCCATTGTCCTGGGTGCACCTGTCAGTAGAACTGGGGCTGTGCCTGCATATTTGGGGAGGTTTTAGTTCCACTGGTGTCCAAGGGCATATCTCATATTCGTTAGCACTAAGAAGAGCATTGGTCTTAAAAGCATTGCAATTTCTTATAAAAGACAAGCAATCTTCTTTTCAAAAGTGGAAATCTTACCCCAAAAAAGAGAACAAAGAAGACTTCCAAGTCTGGCAAAATAAATGTAAATGGACAATGAGGTGAGCCACAATAAAAATAAAACAACATTCGACATTATATTGCTAAAAAAATTCAGGCAAACTCCTTACACTGCAAACCGATGCATACAACATCCCACTGTGGTGGTTGTGGCTTATTTCTAAGTTAGTGTTCATAGGATTGCAGGAAGAGGTCAGATAATTAGTTATGAAAGCTTATGAAAGGATTTCTGAAGGGTAATATGGACATTGCAGATGTCAGATGGATACCCATGCCTGAACTGTTTTGTGTCCTGAAGGACATACGCATAATTATATCAATCAGAGGTAATAAGAGATGAAGTGCCAGAGCTAACTGACACATTTAAATTAAACAAGAAAACAGTCTGGACAGCATTCTTAAGCATCTAAGGACCAAACTCTATGTGATGCAAAAAACGCATTGTCAAATTTTCCTTTATCTTTTGTTTACTTTAAAACTTCAATTAACAACCCAGTCTGGCGGGCTCTTAGCATGAATTCTGGCAGTGCTGGCTGTTGAAAAACTGTTGTTTGCCTAGCACGTGTAGCTGAATTTGTACAATTCAACTGAGGCCAGAGGAGAGAACCTACATCAGGGACTGAGGATTTGGTGAACCACAGAATACCGTATATTTGTTTTAAAAAAAAAAACTATTGAAAAATGGTGGAGTAGACTAACCAGCCCATGTAAGCTGCCTTGGGCATTTGCTTCGGCTTGGGAAAGGTGCGATATGAACTCTTCAAACAAAGAAACAAACTGTGCCTAAAATGAGGGGTGACTGTATACCCTGTTGCACGTTACTTATAGTTTTTAGAAAAAGCTTTAATTTGCTTTCAATTGCCTGATATTCTTTACTTTCTGCATAGAAATATTGGCTGCCACAGTTTTTATTGCAGATGGGGTCAAGGGTAAAGCTAGACGCTATTGTTATATGTAGATATTCTGTTATCTCTGTCAGTTCGAGTACATTCATAGGTGGTGTACAGTTCTGGTTGTCTCATCTCAAAAACAGTATCACAGAACTAGAATGGATGTATTTCATTCAAGACATGGAATGATGGATAACAGACCTTGTTAATTTAGAAACAATCCAAAGAGGGTTTTTTTTGGGGGGGGGGGTTGTGTATGTGTGGTGTTGGTGTTTGGCAGGGAGTCAGGGAGGATGGCGCACGTCTGTGTGCTGGCCTTTCTGACTACAAGAGTGGTACAAACATACTTTACGGTGGCCCTTGTGCTGGCCTAACTCCAGGTTAGGATTGCACTCTCAATGTAGAAGTAGTGTTAAATGCAAATGGACTGAAACGAAAATGTTCTACAATATCAGTTTATTAGGCATTAATGTCTGGTGATTCAATAATTTAACATGAAATGTATTATTGATTGTAGTGTTCTGATATATCTTGTCTACTAAATTTTTAATTTTAGATATTAAAAAAGAAAGTGCTGGAAGTGGTGCAGAAAAAAAGCAAATCCATTTTATCCTGCACAGAACTTACTTCTGAACAGGCATGCGTACGATTACACTATTACAGGAGGGTTTGATACAGAGGTTTGTAAAATTATGCATTGTTCGCAGAAGGTTGTTATAGTAATTTTTAATCCCCCTTTCTCTTAGCATTAGAAGCTAAAGTTTGCCAATCAAATTGATTGGCAGTAGATTCTAATCGACACAAAAGAACAAGCTTTTTCACAGCGCCTGCAATTTGTTTCAGGAATTCCTGAAATTCCTGTCACAAGATGGCATGGCTAGCAGTTTAGATAGCTTTGAAAGGGAACAGACGAGTTCAGAACAGGTCCAGTCCAAGAACTCCTGAAGCAACATGCCCAAACCTGCCCCTTTCCCAGCCTCTGCTCCTCTAGCTGGGCACTCTCCTACCCCCCCCCCGCTCCCCACATTTCCTCTCCTTTTTCCAAACCAGGGAATGGGGGAAGTAGGAGGCGCAAGGGAGGATATAATAATGGGTAGGCAGAAATGGGCATCCCGCAATCTGCTGCTGGAGGAGACCACTTCAGTTGGCCATAGAACCATAGATGGACCAGCACTGATTCAGAGGATACAGCTACATGCCATGAGAGCAAAATGAAACCTCCAGGTATACAGGCATTGACCATTCTGCTCAATGCCAGTTTTAGGGCAGCATGCAGGAGAAGGCACGTGTTACCTCATTGCAGCAGCAGATGCTCCCAACTTGCCCCCAGCATTGGGAAGGAAGAGAAGCATCAGCGCCAGGGCTCCCCCTCCCCCACTGCAATCAGCACAGTAGAGGCATCCCCCGGTATCCGCTGTGGTTCTGTTCTGGACCCCACCGTGGATACCTGAAACCGTGGATACTAGGGATGCCTTTTTAAAGACAGGGGAACATCAGTGGTTTTGCTGCAACCCGGTAAAAAAAAAAAGAGATGTGTTTAATGTTCCCCTATCTTTTTCATAGGGGTCCCAATACCCTGGGTACCCATGGATAACTGAAACCATGGATACCAAATCAGTGGATACTGGGGCACGCCTGTATGTGGAAGGTTATGTTTATATCTATTATACTTGTTTTTCATGTTTGGGTTTTGAACCTGGATCTTCCAGGCCTAGTGCACCTTCACCACCCAGCTCTCAGACAGATAATACAAACACATACAGATAATGATCAGGACAGTCACATTTCGCTGAAAATGGGTTGCGATATTTTGCAGTTGCCATTTGAGGGTGGCACGTGTACTTCCTCTTTGGGCCAGATTAGAGTCTATTTTTGTATATGGAGCTTTCTCATCGTATGCAGCAAGAACGGCAAAATCTGTTTGAATATTCAAAGTGGTGAGAATCGTTTTGCTACATGGTCCCTGTCAATTACATCTGGCAGAATTTTCCCTAGTCATGAGCCTGAGTTTAAACGTATCAAAACTTTTATGAACAACTTAGATACAAGGTTTTTTAAAAAAATGGGTAAAGAATTTTTCCACATGCTACTTGGCTACAAAATCGCCTGTTGAAACTCCCCTTTATCACTGCACAAAGAGAAAACTGAGTGTAAAAATTAAAGATAACTGTTGACATTGAAAAAACAAACAACTTATTTTTATTTTAAAAAGTTAAAAAACAGCATTTCTTGCAACTTGCATATACTGCTCTTGATGTTTGGAGCTCAGGATGGTACAGTACGTGGCTTCTCCCTGTCTTTCATTCTCACAATAATTGTGTCAGGTAGGTTAGGCTGAGTAATGATGAGCAGCCAAAGGTTACCCAGTGAGCTTCATGTATGAGCCGAGATGTGAACGCAGGTCTACACACAGAGAACAATGTTGCAGCATCTAACCAACACAGGGCACAATCCTAACCAACTTTCCAGCACCAGGCAAGGGCAATGCAGCTCAGAGCTAAGGGAACAAACATTCCCTTACCTTGAGGAGGCCTCTGTGACTGCTACTCCACTGCAGGATGCAGAACATGTCCCATTGGCACAGCTATGTCAGTGTCGGAGAGTTGGTTAGGATTGAGCCCACCCACAAAATGAGTGTGTGTGTGCACGCGCGCACTAGCTTCTGGTTTTCTCTCTGCAATCTCCCCTTTGCTTCTATTTCCCCCTTTTTCCATTGCTCATTTCCCAGTTTTCCTACCGCTTTGGAATGTTTCTTTTAGCATCTCTCTTTGTTTCAGAGCACAATCCTAACCTGGAGTTAGGCAGGCACAGCTAGGCCAGCAAAGTTTGGCCAGCACAAGGGACATCTTAAAGTACAGTATGCTTGGACCACTCTCAGAAGACCACTCTCTGACTCTCAGAGTCAGAGAGGCCAGACATGCACCATCCTCCCTGACTCTGAGAGAAGACCAATTGTGCTGTACAGTGGCCCTTGTGCCCACGGGCGGACCTAGTTGAAATGGCGCCCATGGCGCCCAATGAAAATGCGCCCCTAGGGGCACGCAACATCATGACATCACATCGTGATGTCATGACGTAGTGCCCCGCCCCCTCTAAGAAGCGTGTTAAAGGGCCAGCGGGAGCGAACAGAACGTGGCGCCGCCCAGCACCCCACCCCCACCTTGAGAAGTGGAAGGGGGCGCCGGGCGGCAGCGCATTCTCCTCGCTCCGGCTGGCTCTTTAAGGCCAGCCGGAGCAAGGAGAACGAGGCGCAGGGCCTGGGTGGGGGCGTGCCGTGGTTACAGCGCCCTCTCCCAAGATGGTGCCCAGGGCTCGTGCCTCCCTTGACCCCCCCTAGATCCGCAACTGCTTGTGCCAGCCAAACTTTGCTGACCTAACTTGTGTCTGCCTAACTCCAGGTTAGGATTGCACCCTTAGTGGTTTTCCTTTCACTAACTCTTTGTCTGTTGCATTCCCTCACTTTCCCCTTTTCCACAATGGTGTTCCTGGGGGGGGGAGGGGTAACGCTAAGTGTTGCAGGAGCCTGAGCTCCTGTGCAATGCACTGCTCCCCCTTGCCTCCAGAGCCATTCACGCCTTGGAGAGCTAGCTCAGAGGGGCCACGTTACACTAGACCTCTGGGTCCTGCAACACTTAGCGTCCCCCACCCCCATAGGAACACCACTTCTTCCTCAATCTTTCCATTATTGTTTGCTTTCAATCTTTCAGAGTTGGCTCTATGGTCCGGATCAAGGAACTGGCTGATGGGGCTTGCTGGGAGACTTTTCTCTCTTCTCCATTTCAGTTTTTTCAGCTTCTTTCCACATTGTTCAGAGATGAACTACTGGATTCCACAGATCCACAGAGCTTACTTCAGAATAAACATACCCTGGGTCAAGCTATTAGGTTGCAATGGTTTCGTCAGAGCCTTTTGTCTATCTCTTCACACGCATCCATTTTTCCAGCACACCTTCTACAGTTGCTCAGGAATGAATGGACTGTCAGGGAGAGCACATCCCCCAGTCACACTGAAAGGCTGCAGCACTCAAGGCCAAATCCTGTCCGACTCTCCAGTAGTGCTGGTGCAGCCGTGCCAATGGGGCAATGGAGGCCTCCTCCAGGTCAGGGAACATTTGCTCCTTTACCTCAGGGCTGAATTGCAGCTGCTCCTGCACTGGAAAATTAGACAGGATTGGGCCCTCAGTGTTTCCTACGTTTTTGACTCTGCTTTTGCTTTTTCCAGTTTTCCTCCATCCCTGGAGTTCAAGTAGACCATGGTATTCAGTGAAAAAATAAACATTTTTCTCCTGCTTGACCAGACTGGGCTCTTGGCAGAGAATTTCTGTACCAACCTCTGTGAAGCTTCTCTAGGAATCCCCTCATTATCTTTTAAAACTCTACATTCTCCAGGAAGAACTTCCATTTTTTGAGCTGATGTGTGGCTCAAAACCACCACTTCCCCAGTTCTCAGAAGACCATCTTGGGGCTGGTCTCCTGCTTTGAAAAAAAGCAGCCCCCTGAACGGAGTGGGGGCACAACTGAGGGTGAGACGTGTCAATTTTGCCGCCCCTTCCACCTAGTGCCAGAAGGTGCTACAACCAGCCCTGCTACTTGAGGTGTATTTTGCTTCAAGTGCATCATAAAAATGTGTAAAACTCAAAGTTACTGTGCAAGAACGGAATATAACAATTGCAAGAAAGCATTTTCACACCCTGTCATCTTAACATTTTACTTAAAGTGCTTTCTTACAACGTTCCTTTTTTGGCAACAAGCTATTAAGAATTTTTGCCCAATCCTATTTCCCACTGTTGGCGCAGAGGCTGATGCATTGGTGGCGCAAGTGCTGCACCCAGCTTCATGAACTGGACAGCCAGCAGGATGCAAGTAGGAATCTTTTTACTTACCCCCTGGTAGGCTACCTGATTGCCTATGGGTCTCCTCAGACATATGCCAGTCGTTTCACTGGCACATATCCAAGGGGCAAAAAGGGCTGGCTTGAGAGAGAAGGGATAACATCTAAAGCCTGCCAGTGTGGCCATGATCCACCCTGTCCCGCCCAGTTTTCCCCCAAACCTCCCCTGCCCCTCCCCTCCCTGCCCACAACATGCCTCTGGTGCCAACTTATCGGTGCTGGTGGAGGCCTCCAGAGCTGCTGCATTGAGCGCTGTTGCGCATTTGCAGCAGTGGCCCAGAAGCACACAAAGCAGCCTGGCATCCACGCAACCAGAGGGCATCCTCACACTCACTCCACAAACACCACACAGGAAAAAAATAACAATTTAAACAACACAAGCTATTCTGCCCGCCATTGTACTTACTAAACGCATGTCCCTGAGTGACCCTGAGATCAGAGAATGAAGCTGCCCTTTCCTCAGTTTCAGTTCTCGTTTGCCTCTTGTCGTTTTTAAAGAAAAAGTACATTTTTTTGACTGTAAGAATTTTTTGAGATAATTTTGAGTAAAGGCATGCCCAGGTACAGGTTCCGTTTTGGGCTTCCCTGTGGATACCTGAAACCAGAGACCCCTTTTTAAAGATAGGGGAACATCAATGGTTTTTCTGCAACAAGGTAAAAAACAAGAGATTTGTATTGTTTAATGTTCCCCTGTCTTTTTAATAGGAGAACGTGGTGGCGCTGCAGGTTAAACCACTGAGCTGCTGACCGGAAGGTTGGCAGTTCAAGACCATGCGACCGAGTGAGCTCCCGTTGCTGGTCCCAGCTCCTGCCAACCTAGCAGTTTGAAAGCATGTAAAAATGCAAGTAGATAAAGAGGTACCACTTCGGTGGGAAGGTAACGGTGTTCTGTGTGCCTTGGCGTATAGTCATGCTGGCCACATGACCACGGAAACTTGTCCTCAGGACAAACGCCGGCTCTTTGGCTTAGAAACAGAGATCAGCACTGCCCCCTACAGTCAGTCTCAACTAGACCATTTGGTCATGGGGAAACCTTTACCTTTATCTTTTTAATAGGCGTCCCAGTATCCATGGAATCCATTGATAACTGAAACAGTGAATACCGGGGCACACCTGTCATGCAATTTTGCATGAAACTTAACTCTTGCACAAGATGTGGGCCAACTGTAACTTATGGACCCAGTCCCTTTACAAGGCGATCGTTGTTTCTTATATTAGTGGATTGTGTACCCTGCTTCTTCCACTTTGCACATTTCTGCTTCAAAACAGAATGCTGTGCAAATAATGATATCACAAGTCACCTGTCCTTTCAGTGTAAGGCACTGAGGTGCTCCAGGAAAATATTGCTGTCATTTCCATAGAACAGGGGGTTTCTGCCTCTTGCTGAATATGTAATGCACCAGTTTTTTTCTAGTAGTAGTTCTGCTTTGCTGTCTTCTAACAGGAAACAGGAAAGCTGTGCAACACACAAGTATTCTGCTGTATCTAGAATAGCCTGCTACACTCTCCCTATTTTTTTTTACAGTGAGACTTCATATTAAAAATTTTGTTTGAGGAAGTGGGACACATGTCTTTCAGAGAAAGATAAGGCAACACGATCATTTTCTTTTTAAAGATTTAGGGCCCAACCCAACTTTCCAGCACTGATGCAGCCATGCCAATGGGGCACGTGACACATCCTGCGGTGGGGGGGGCAGTCATGGGGGCCCCCTCAAGGTACATGAACATTTATTCCATTACCTTGGGGTTGCATTGTGGTTGCATTGGCACTGGAAAGCTGGATAGGATTGGCCCCTTAGGAGGCAATTCTAAACACATCTGCATGAAAGTAAATTCAACAGGATTTTCTTCAAAGTAAACAAGGTTTGGATTTAGCAAAAGAGCTGCAATACAAAGTCCCTCTGAAACAGGTGGCATTTTCTGATTTGGATGGAAAGCAATTTGGGGAAAGATGCAGTTAATTAAAGCCACACGAGTGCTGCAGTCCTAGCCACACTTACCTGGGAGTAAGTCCCACTCAATTCACTGGGGCTTACTTCTGAGAAGACCTGTATAAGATTGCACTGTTTTCGGTCCTACAATATATTATAAACAGTTCAAAAAAAAATAGAGAGAGAGATAATACAAAGTACAATAAAGAAAATGTTCACTATCTTGTGCTTCTTCTCTGGCCAATGGCCATTATTATTACTTATTATTATCATCATCATCATCATCATTATTTATAATAATAATAATATTAATTTCATTTCTATTACTGAATAGTGGGCACCCAGAGGGTGTCGTGGGGGAGCCAAAATGTATGGGCCAGAGGTGCCAAAGAAAATACCTTGAGAGAAAGGAAATACCTGGTAGAGGGGGTAAGAGCATCATGCCAGGAGCAATCGTGCACTGTGCACCCACTCCTTTCTCCTCTTTTTGCCCTTTCCTCTTGGCTGCACAGTGGGAAGGATCCAGCCCAGTTAAGCAAATAAAAGGCCACTCAACGGAGAAGCTCGCAAGTACGCCAAGGAGGCAGCTGCTCCTGGCAGGCGAAGCCTCTTTCTCTTCTCCTTTTTCTAGGGCTGGTGCAGCATGCAGGATGGGGCTCACAGGGGGGGCATGCAAGAAGGAGAAAAAGGAGCCGACCCAAGACACGCCCCCCAAAGCCCCCTGGGCGTAGCCCCCCCCTCCCATCACATGACACTTGAGAGAACAAGGCCCGGCACAAAACTTGAAAAGCCCATTCGCTGCCCGCTGGTTAGAAAGAAGCGCCAGGGCGGGGCGAAGCGAGCACGTGCGGCTCAGCCGACTCACGCGCCCTCGGGCCGGGACCGGAGTGGAGAAAGTCTGCACAAGCCAGCGAAGTGGACGAGAGTTTTCATCCCACCCGCTGGACAAAAAGGAACGAGGCGCGAGACTTGTGAAGCACAGAGGCGAGCAAGAGAGGCGCGCGCGCGAGAGAGAAAGGTCTTTGCCTTATATAAGAGCCCAGCCGGCTGCTGGCTCAGGCGACAGGCCCATCGGCGCTCCTCGCAGCGACCCACCTCTTCGAAGCCCGCCAGTAGGAGGGAACGGCATTGCCTCTCCCGCCACTGAGCCATTCAGAGGCTGCCTGCCTCCCTGCCGCTGCGCGCGTGGTGGAGCTGCGGCCAGGCGGCTCGGTGGTGCGGCGGGTTGGCGGCGAAGAATGCAGGAGCAGGCGGGCGGTGGCCGCGGCTTGCCGCTGCCTGCGCTGGTGCTGGCCTTGGCGGCGGCGGCGGGAGCACTGCGCCCTCAGAAGCAGACCTTTCCTCGCGCCCTCGACAACCTGGCCGTGGGCCGCAGGCGCTTGTGGGTGGCGAGCGGCAACTGCCTGTACGAGCTGGAGCCCTCGCTGCGGGAGCCCCCCAAGGAGCTCGGCTGCGAGCCGCCCCACAACAACAGCAACAAGCTGCTGCTGCCCTTCGGCGACGACGACGGCCGCCTGCTCATCTGCTGGAGGCTGCCGACGGGCTCCTGCTATGAGTGGCACCTCGGCGGCGCTAGCCCAGCGGGCGCGCCGCCGCAGAAGCGGCTCTTCGGGGAGCAGCTGGTGAGTCCCCTGCCGGAGGGCTCCGCGGCCGGCCAGCTGTATCGCGCTGGCTCGCGCTGGTATCTGGTCGTGGCCACCACCCGAAGGCAGTGCCTCGAAAGCGCGATTCCCGGCGGCCGCGACGCCCAAAGCGACTCCGTGGCGGCCATCACGATCAAGAGCGACAGCGACAGCCATGTGGGCGAATTGCAGCTGCTGACCTTGGTCAAACGCACCACATTGTACTACGCGGACGCCTTTCTGTGGCGCGGACGGTTCTTCTTCCCTTACCATCACTGCAGCCGCAGCGCGCAGCCCGCCGTCGTGGTCATGGACGTGAAGCGGTCGACCGAGCTTCAGTTCCACAGTTACGGCCAGACCTACTTGCTGTGCGCCGGCAGGACCCGAATCCTCTCCTCCAGCCTCCTCGTGCTCTCCGAGGAACGCGCGTTCTGGGTAGGGGTTTTCAGTGTCAGCTCGGCGTGGAGAACGGCGGCGTCTTCGGCCCTTTGCATCTTTAACCTGACGCAGGTGCTGAACGACGCCAAAGGCTGCTACTTCGGCAATTTCAAATTACCGGATGAGCGACCAAACCTCTGTGTGAGTAGTCTTGTGTCTCTGTTAAGAATGTGAGAAGAGCCATCCGACCCAGGGCTCTGCACTGCCAGCTGTTACTGGCAGCCTGATCCACTGAGTCTGCACATGTTGCGTGTGCCTAAGTGCAGCTTTTATATGTGAAGTATTGTGCACTGTGCAGTCCTGTACTAAGTTTCCTGGGTCCTGCTGCAACTCTGAGAAGTAGGTCACTATTTTCAAGGTACCAACTGGTTGCTGAATCGGAGACACTCTGATTTGGCTCTCCAAAGAGCCAAGTTTCCAGGTCACTAACAAATTATCAAATGAATGGGACACTATTCATTAGGCTCAACTGGGATCCCAATTATTTTTTTTCAGTGCCTGCACAGCTACATTGTATAAATAAATGCTACATTTTCAGCACAGCCTATCATCTGGGGGCAGTGGATAGTGGAACAATCTTGCATATGTCATATGGGGCCTGTGAATTTTTCAATTCTCCTTATTTCCACTTGTGTTCCTTTTTGGTTAGGCTGTGTTACAAAAATAGCTAATTTAATTTTTCAGACAATGGTTATGACGACAGTCTGGATTTCTGAAACTGGTTTTGAATAAAATCTTGTAGAATCTCATAGTGGGCAAAACACTACCTAGACTCGGATGAAGGGAGTCTGTAATGTTTCTGTGTAGGAGTAAGAGCAACTTGGAATTTATTATGGAATAAATTATGTCCCTTATGCTTATTTATATTAAATTTGCTTATTTATAATTAAATTTGTACCTTCCCACTTTTCCATCTACAAACATCCCCAAAGTGACTTACAAAACTAATAAACTATCATAAAACCATGTTGAAATGCTAACCTTCAGCATATACAATAGTAGTTCATGAAAATCAACAAACATTTTGAATGCACATAAAGTTCAGTGGAAAATGAACATTTTTACCAGCATTAAACATTCAAATAGTGTAGGTCTGAGGGATCTCATTCTGAGAGGGAATTTCATAACACAGTTGCCTCTGCTGAATGAGTTCATGTCTTAGTGGAAAACAGCCTCACATGTGATCACATTGTCCAACTACCTGGACAAAGAGGCACTTTCTCAAGTGGTGTTCATCTTATATTGGGCAGCTGGAGAGCAACTATCCCTCTTCCCCCCACCCCCACTAAGTGTCTTTTTTAGTGCCTATTTGCTGGTGTTCTTCTGCATCTTACGTTGTGAGTCCTTTCAGAATAGGGAGCAATCTAATTATTAGACTTTGTAAACCGCTTTGAACTTTTTTTGTTGAAAGCAGTATATAACTAATCATCATCACCATCACCATCGTGGTGGTGGTCCCACAGGTAGCAGCATTTTTCCCAACTGTAGGGGTGTGGAGGCATTTCCTAAAATATATGGGGTCCATTTAGGCCTTTATGGGTGGAATGAAAGAATACCTTGAATTTAGCTGGAGAGATGGGAAGCAGTATAGATTGCACAATATCACAATTATGTGTGCCCTGCATGTACTGGTAGTTCCTATTAGAAGTTGAGCTGCTGTGTTCTGGACCATGAATTCAGTGAATTGCCTTCAAAGGCATTCCCATATACATTACATAAAAGAAATCTAGTGGAGTATTTTGTAGAATATGCACAATAATGGCATAATAAAGTTCTTTGCCTCCAGAAAGGGGGCACAACTGGCAAAGCTCTTTGCTGCTGCTGCTGTTATTATTTTAAAGTGTTTATGTTCTGCCTATGTTCTGTTTATGTTCAGCCATACAGGGAAGGTGGCTAGCATTTAAAAGCTATAGAACCACCATACAATCAAAAGTAGACATCACAGAAGGAAAGCAAAACACAACAAAAAAGAAGCCAACCTAACAATTTTAAAGGATGAAAGCAAGCCAGAATAAAAAAGTCTTAGTTGTGAAGTTGAAATGTTTAAGATCAATACTGGATGTAGGATCATTTTTGGACTATAAGTCTGTTTCTTGCCTAGGAGTGCAGCCCCACCAAAAAAAGGCAAGTTCTTCACATCCAGATTAGCAGACTTGCCCACTATCAGTTTGTTGCTCTGCCTTGTCTGGATGGCTCTTCAGTTTTTTCACTTTTATTCAATTCTTTGTTCACCCCACACAGTATTCTGCTACATCTGGATAGGAGAAATAAAGTTGGGTATAATGAGTATGTTTGGTAGCATTATGCTCCAGTTCCGTAAACTGTCTTGCGTAAATTTTTAAAAGCATGGGACACAAAATAGAGCCCTGCAGAATCCTGTACAATAATTTCCTTGGGACAGAGCAGCAGTCTCTCATTTAGAGCTGATTTAGGGCCCAAACTCATCCAACTTTCTAGCACCAATGCAGCTGCAGTGCAGCCCTTAAGTAAGGGAATGAATGTTCCCCTACCTTGAGGAAGCTTCTGTGACTCCCCCTCCCACTGCAGGATGCAGCACATGCCCCATTAGCATGGCTGCCTTGGTTCTGTAAAGTTAGATAGGCTTGGGCTCTTTGGCAGTTGGAGCCAAGAACTGGAGTAGAGCTGCCAACTCAAGCAAGTGGTCCAAAAAGAATTCAAAATCAATGGAAGGCCACTGAGATACCCAAGAGAATCAACAGGCTCTCTCTGAGCCTCTGTTGTCATCTATCTCTGGTCATCTATCAAGCTATCCAGAGCAGTTTCTATTCCAAAGCTGAGCTAGAAATCAGATTGAGCCACCAACTAAATTTCATCCCAAAGTACTTGGACTTCTGGTTGTCCCTGCTGTCTGAGGTCAGGTGGAAGGTGACCAGTGAAAGAGCATTCTTAGTTATGGTGCTCTAATTATGGAATTCCTTCCAAAAGAAGCTTATCTGGACCTACACTTGTGGGTTTTTTTAGTGCATGCAAATACTTTTCCCCAGTCCTTTAAATCTCTGATGAGTTTAGTTTTAACACTGAGGCTTTCCTGTTGCTTGTATTATTGGTCTGTTTTTTGTAATGTTACTGTTTTCTTCTGTGTTGTGAACTATCTCGTAAATCGTTGATTAAACAGCAGCAAAAAATGTGTTAAACTAATACACCACCAACCACCATCACCAGGATTGCTAATTTGGAATGGGCCTATAGTTCCACAGCATTATGACTTCAAGAGACAGCTTCTTCAACAACTGCTTTAACAATACTGTATCTCTGTAACATCAGTTAAGTACTGATACATTAGCTCTTGGATATGGTGGGAAAGGTTCCTTTTTTGAGGACTTAACGGATAGTCACAGTTGCAAACCTAGCAAATAGCCCACCCAGGGACAGAGGCGAAGGAGGTCCGCCCCCTTCGCTTGTTCCCTGCCCCCGTGCACCACTCTGCTCTGCCTTCCCCACGCCACACTAGGCTCCATTTTGGAGCCGTAGAGGGACAAGGGCAGGTGAGAAGGCCAAAGCCACACACCCAGTGGTGGGATTCAGGGGGTTCGCCCAGGTTCTATAGAACCAGTTGTTAAATGGCCGGGCCCCGCCCACTCGCTTATCTCGGCTGGCTTTGGGGTTTTTTTGGCTCCAGCTATGACGTCATAAAACCAGTTGTTAATTTATTTGAATCCCACCACTGGTTACAATGACAGCACTTCCTGTTTGATGATGTCACTTCCGGCCACAACATAACTTCTGGCTATGACATCATAGAACCTGTTAACTCATTTGAATTGCACCATTGCACACACCTCATGGCGACGCAAACCTCTACGCCAGCAGTTCACAAACATTTCGGTCTCTGGCAGCAGTGCAGCTGACTGGCATGCCACCCCGGAGCATGGTGGTTGTCTTTCAAGCTGTAATTCATGCTGAATTTGCAATGAGATTTGTTGTCATTTTTTTAATGTGGCAAAGTACAAATCTGCTGAATGTAATACTCTGTTCTGAAATTGTCCCGCACCAGCATACAGTGATAGTTCTCATAATGCAGAGGATACATTCCGTAATGTTGAGCACTGTGCAAAATAGTGCCATAGAATACATCCTAATCCAGTGGTTCTCAAACTTTTTAGACTGGGACCCTGTTCTGCCAAATTCCCTGCTGGGCCTCCCCAAGGGCCCTGCCCACACTAGGCTAACTAGTTTCCCCTCCAGAGCAGCCTCAGAGAATAGGCAAGAGGGAGGGGGTTCAGTCACCCACTGGGCCTCCTCTCTTCCACCAGCTTTGCTTGGGATCACCGGCTGCCCAGCCTCCTCCAGTCTGCCCTCATCACTGGCTTAGCTCCAAACTACCCTAAGTCTAGCACCCAACAAACCCCACCACCAAACAATAGGCAGTCAGCTTGCCCAAGCCACAACTGCCTCCTCCACTTGGTGGCTCCAGGGGCGTGGCAGCCATACAACTGTTCCCCACAGTTATTCCCCACAATAAGCTTACCTTAGCCAGTCCTTTCCATCCAACAGTCCTTCAGGCAGGCAGTCCAGCTAGCACTCCATCAGTCCACTCAGCCACCTTCCTTCCTACACCTACCTGGTGCTAATCACCCTTCCCTTATCCAGTCCTTCAACAATCCATCCATCTAGCACCTACCTGGTGCCCTTCTCCAGCACCTACCAAGGTCCTTTACTGTAGCTCCTGCCTCCAACTTTATACTGAGGCCAGCCAATCAGTGTCTGTTGTTGGGCAGGCTTTAATTCATCAGCCACATCCTTTTCCACCTATGCTAACCTCCCTTCATAGCCAGAGCCCTCATCAGCCTACAGCTGTGCTCCCGAGGTTTGCAAAGACCCTGGGGGTTAACCCTATAACTTATCTGGGACAAGGGGCCATTGCTGATATCATTCCCTATCTCCTCGGGGTGTCTCCTGCCTTTTCCAATACAGACCCACTTGTGTCAAGACCCACCGGAAGTTATGTCATTTACCTGGAAGTGATGTCATGGCAGGAAGTGACATAATCAAGCAGGAAGTGCTGTCATTTTAACATAATAAAATGTCACTCCTGAAATGCAAATTGCCATTCTTGGAGTGCAGCAATTGCACAGCCATGAAACATCTCTGACAAAAGCAAGGTTAGGACAAAACATTATGTAAAAGCACTGAACTAAAAGCAATAATAAAAAAAAAAACTCACTTGAAAATTCAAACTGTTAACACTCGCAAAAGGAATATAGCAAGAGTAACGCCTGCAGTTTACAAGATGGGTGCTCCCAGCTTTCCGTGAACCACCTGACCCACAGTTTGTCCAAGACCGTCCAAATCAAATAGGCAGGAAATGAGAGCTAATAGACCCAGCGTGCACTGCTCCCATGGACTAGAATAGCTGGAGAAAGAGCACTGTCACAGATCAGCGCTAAAGGAAGCAGCATTATGGAAAGTACAAGGGTGCTTGCAACTTTATTGTAGCATTGCTATAACACTGGACTGTAGTTGTAATAGCAGCTACGTCATCAGTATAAGAATGGGCCTGTTGTGTGCTAATAACCAGATGTTTACAGATGTCATGCAGGTGAACCTCCTTTGTAGAAATTCTAATTATGGTTCATCCCATTCTTCCCCAGATGGCTGAGGGCAACATTCAGGGCATTCAGTTTATGCACGCAACTCTGAGATAGTCTGAGAAGTCACAATACTGGTACAAGGTCATGCAGTGAGTGTTATGGCTGAATAAAGATTTGAGCCCAGGACTTCCCAGTCAGTTCAACACTCATCACATTGGTCTGCTGCCAGTGTGTAGCCAGCGTGATTTTACAGCAGTCTTGCACTTGCATGAGCTATTGGATCTTTATATTTTTACACTGTACACAAATATCTCTGTGGAAAAAGGAAGCTTATCCGACTGATGTTGAATGCTTTTAAGTTTTATTAGTATCAGTGAGAGAGTATTAAACACAGGCTTGAATTTCCCATTACTGTCAGTAGGCTGAAAAAATGCTTATCTTTGAGAGAGAACACAGAGGTAGCAGAAACAAATCGCCAGCTGGCTAAACAAATCCAAAGGCTGATCTTGTGACATTGCTCAACTAAGTTAGAAAGCAGGAACTTGTGTCTACAGCCACATAAGTCACACTGACACAATTGCTCAATAGTTTTCCAAGTGAGATTTTCAGTTAGAGTTATACATAATCTATGGTTATGTCCATGTGATATGTGCAAAAAAGTGCCTCATTTATTTGCTATTTTATCTGATATCTAAAACAGATTGTAAATGTGAACACAGTCACGCTTGCATAATTATCAAGTCACGGAATTCAGCATGTAGGTTATTGTTAGTTTTTCTCAGGACATTTGTACCCCAATCCTGAGTGTGTCACATGGAAGTAAGCACCACTGAAATGCAACTGCGTCATCATCCTGATGCAGAGGGTCCTCCCTCCCATGCACAAAAACACCAGTGTCTACAAAGAATAATTGTCCTGGGGTTACCCTTTCAGCCCCGAACCCCTGCTTGCTTCCCACAGCACTGAAGCCCTGCTTCAGAGGCAGATCTAGGGGGGGGCAAATCTCTAAGTTTTGCAAGAAGCCTCACCTTGCAGTGGAAATCACTCCTCTCCTGCACTGTTCTAGCCAATCCTCACAGGGAACAGCAACATCTTGGCGTTGCTTACTGGCTACAGCAGCAAGGGAGAGGAGGGATTTACATGACAGGGTAAGGCTTCTTGCAAAACTTACAGATTTGTCCCCCCTTAGATCCGCCTCTGCCCTGCTTGCTTCCCTTCTCTTATTAAGGCTAAAAATACATTTTTAAACCATTCCTCATAGGACTTGGTTCCAGACTGCCCACATCTCTCCTGCCCTCCTCTAAATGTGTTTCATCCTGTCACCAGCCTTCCCTGTAAGCTGTGCAGTGGTGCAGTTCCCCTCTTGGAACTCCAGAGCTCAGTGATGATGTCATGGCTAAGTGAGCTGCAAGCACTACCATGCAGCCGCCAAGGGCTCTATGCACTCTGGGGGGAAAATGAGAGGGAATTCCTTAAAAATGAGGCCCAAACTGAACTCAGCATTCCAAGTTAGGTCTGATTAGACCCACTCTGGGCTTCTAACCTTGACAGTAGTGTATGCCCCCAAACCTGGTTTGTTCAGCCTGCATGCAAGGATTTAGAAAAGGAATGCCCCTTTTGAAAGTGAGAGCCCCTCAAAAGATGGCCAACTTCCCTGAGGGCACAGTCCTAACCTGGAGCTCGGCCTGCACAGTTAGGCCACAAAGTTTGGCTGGTACAAGGGCCACCATAAAGCGCATTTGGACCACTCTCAGAGTCAGGGAGGATCGCTCATGTCTGTGTGCTGGCCTCTCTGATTCCAAGTATGGTCCAAACATACGTTACAGGGGTCCTTATGCCAGCCAAACTGTGCTGGCCTAACTGTGCCAGCCTAACTCCAGGTTAGGATTGCATTCTCAGTTTTCTACCCTTGAGCCAGCAAGACTTTACATCAAATTATATTAAATCGAAGGAGATTTTATTAGAAATAAATTACATTGCACATGTTTTTATTGTTGTTTTAATCTTTTGTACAATACATGCACCATTTTGGAAGGCTCTTAAACCTGAAAGGCAGGAAATAAATATTTTAAATAAAATAATACATAGAAAATAAATCTGCAAGATAAAAAACAGAAAGTGTTCTGAACAGAAACACTTTGACAGTGTTTCAATGCTCTCAGTATACTGAAGCTCTTGTGATAGATCTCATGATCCCATATTTTGTCTGGTGTGATATAGTTGGTTTCATCTGTCTGCAGGCTTAAAAATTTCTCAGTGTGACATAAGTTAGTTGCTTCAAGCCCTGCAGAAAGAATCTGGAAGATTCAAGAGAGACTTAAATTGTCTTTTCAAAAAATGCTGCTTTATATTTTACGCTATATTTAGAGGTTGGTTTTTTTCCTGTGATGAAATAAAGATGCATAACCCCGCTTTCTGCACTTCTCATTTTTGTGAACAAATAAACCCCCAAAATCTGCAATAAAATAAAACCATTCTCTAACACCTCTACATGTTCTCTAACACTTCTGTATGCATGTGGCATGCATTTGCTTTCACTGGCACTGTACCACCTATATCATCTACCTAGTACACTTTTCAAGTGATTATAATTTAAAATTTTAATTTATAAAAATGCGCCCTTGAAATAAAAACACGACATGCTTTCTGCACTTCTCATTTTTGTTCAAAAAACAAAATCTGAGAAAAAAAACCACAAAAAGAACACTTCTAGCTATACCATATTGCATTGCTGCTCAGAACCAAACATATCCAAGACTCTAAATGCAGAGTTACCAGGATTCCAGTGCTGTCTGTTGAAACTATATTCCGCAGCACCTTAGGCCTTGACTGGTTATGTGTCACCTTTTTTCACCAGTGTGGAGCATTGTGACTTCCGACCATCTGGAGCAGAGGTTCCCAGATTCTCTGGGAGTGCCTGGGACCTCATAAGTATTTGCATGGGAGGGGGCAGCACCAGCGCTCCCACAATTGTGCAGACGTTAGGGAAAAGGGGCTTTTTTCACACCTGCCAGGGGTTTCCATGCCTGCGGTTGTGCTGGCTCCCGGAGGGTGTGGCAGGCCCATGGACCCCTCTGAGGGTCTCTCCACACCTTAGAAATGCTTTAGGGTCACAGATGTGACCCACTTCCCCCCTTAAGGGGTCAGAGGCCAGGTTTCTCAGGCTGGGGCATTGAGATGCCCCAGTATTAAAACCTCAAATCTATAGGAATCTCCTAAAAATGTCAAGGATATGCTTTTACTTTCTTTCAGACCTAATTCAAATCTTATACACCTCTGACACTTGTGCTCCTGTTCCAAAACTGAACTAGTCTTGGAATGTTCTCTGTTGAAGTTGTTTCCATCACGCCATACATAGGAAGTTTTGCTCTCTACAAGGCTATCTGAATCACAACCCAACCGTCATCACTACTCCAGTCTCCTCATCATGTATGAGTTTGTAAAAAAGAATCTGGGGAACCTCTCATCCCCAAGTATTGCTTATTGCATTTAAGCCTTGCTGTTTCTTTAACACGGAAGCCAGCTTGGCATATCTTGAGAAATAAGATATATAAATACCTTAAAGAAAAAAATACTGCATACAAATGCTGCCTCCAGAATTTGTAGTCCAGTGGAGAAGCTACCAGCACTCACAATATTTTCTCAAAAACAGTATCATGTATATATGACTGGAAAATGTACAGTATATAGTACTCATATTTTTTGTCCTTTTAAAAATTTTTAGAAGAACGAAACACGGCCTATCAAATCACCTTCCCTGACTCACTCAGACTTAGTGTCTGTTTATGCCACAGTCGTATTGAAGAAGATTGTTTTATTTTTGGGAACAAGAAACGGACAGTTAATGAAGGTATGTGGTATATGACATTTCGTGAATTGTTGTGGTTTGATCAGTGCACAGTTCTTCTCACTATTTTCCATGCTAAAATTTGTATTTTGAGACTTATTCTTATTTAGCAAAGAAAAGAGCATGCAGAGAGTGCTTCTACCTTAAGCCGTCATTTCCTGATGAATTGCCATTGTTTGTTTACTCCCTGTATACAGATCATCCAGCTGCTTCCCTTTCCAAATTGTTTTTTTCCTTGAGTTTTGTTCTTTCTTTTAATTAGATTTGTGGCAGTTTGGGGAGTAGAAAAATGTAATTGTAGCACCAATTTGTCCAGTGTAGACAGACACTTTCAGTGCTCCTCTGCTTTTAAATTAAACACATCCTTTTTGGATGTTCAGTCAGTTTTATTGTTTCTGCTGATATCTGGGAGATGAAGGTGTAATTTCCCCTTGAATAAATTCCCATTGTGAATTGCCCCAGGTTTTTGTTCCTGCAGGGCAGAAATCTTTAGTTACTTGTTTCCTCTCATATTTATCTTTTCAGTTTTTATTGGCAAAACTAGCTTTTTGTTACCCGGCGTTGCCCGGGTAACAAATGTCATCAGGACTGTCACCAATCAGCTTAGCAACCCCGAAAACTGTGGATTTGACAGTAATGTCAGTCATTTCAGACATATTTTGCACTCCTTCTCACCCCCCATGCCAATGGGGGCCGAACATGGACTCAAACGGCATTGGGAGCATCACCGCTCATCTCGGTGACCCCGGAAACTATGGATTTGACACGATATCGGCCGTTTTTGATCATTTTTACATGGCACCCCCTTCGCACCACCACCCTTGGGGGTGCTAGGGGGGTCGTACCCCCGCAGGGTTTGTCGCCAGGCTGTAAGGCATACGCCTGTTTGGTGCACATTGGTCCAGGCGTTCCAGCCGGTCATGGTGGACGTTTTGTTTTGCACCCCTTCTTGCCCCCCACGCTGATGGTGGCCGAACCCAGACTCCAGCGGCGTCAGGAGCATCACCGCTCATCTCGGCGACCCTGGAGACTACGGATTCAACACCGATTTCGGCTGTTTTTGACCATTTTCACACAGGGGCCCCCGCGCACCCCCACCCCCGAGGGTGCTAGGGGGGTCGTACCCCCGCAGGGTTTGTCGCCAGGCCGTAAGGCGTATGCATGCCGTGTTTGGTGCACGTCGGTCCTGGTGTTTCAGCAGGTCATGATGGACGTTTTGTTTTGCACCCCTTCTCGCCCCCCATGCCGACGGCAGCCGAACCCAGACTCCAGCGGCGTCAGGAGCATCACCGCTCATCTCTGCGACCCCAGAAACTACGGATTCGTCACCGATTTCGGCCGTTTTTGACCATTTTCCACGTGGGCCCCCCCGCGCACCCTCACCCCCGGGGGTGCTAGAGGGGCTGACCCCCGCAGTGTTTGTCGCCAGGCCGTAAGGCACACGCATGCCGAGTTGGGTGCCAGGCGCTCCAGGCGTTCTAGCAGGGCATGGCGGACGTTTTGTTTCGCACCCCTTCGCACCCCCCCCCATGCCAAGGGGTGGCCGAACCCGGACTCCAACGGTGTCAGGAGCTTCACTGCTTGTCTCGGAGATCCCGGAAACTATGGATTCGACACGATATCGGCTGTTTTATATCATTTTTACATGGCACCCCCTTTGCACCCCCATCGCCGGGGGCACTAGGGGGGTCTGACCCCCCGAGTGTTTGTCGCCAGACCACCAGGGGTATGCGTGCCAAGTTTGGTGTCAATCGCTCCAGGTATTGCAGAGCCTATACGGAACATACGTACACACAAACGTACAAACGTTCTCTTTTATATATATAGTGTTTATTGCAGAGGACAATTGTTCACAAATTCCACATTCAAGATCAACAGGAAGCAATAAAGCAGGCTGAAGGTGAAAGCTGTCTGTTGATTTTTGAGCTTGGTGCTCTGCTCTTACTTGTATGGAGAGAGGCATCTTTGTGCATGCATCTATCTGTTGGGATGTTTGAACCTACCACCTCTCTGAAGTACATGCATGAATGCTTTGTCTGCATAAGATCCCTGCTGCATTTGCAAACAATGGTGGTATCGTAAAGATATTGGCACCTGCAAAAATGAATTACTGCTGAATATTCATTTATTCTAAAGTTGGGTAATAATTTGTTTTAGGCATTTTTACTGTGCTCTTTAGCTAGTTATGTTTTCAGGGTGGCTGACCAAAAAAATGTAAAAATTGACATTTATTACTCTCACTGTTGATAAAATTATAAAAGGATGAGAAAATTATGGTGTTTTTCATACCATACCCCCCCATACTCTTTGCTTTCTGTTTGCTTACTGTGAAATTTGCTTCTCCCCTGCTGTTTAATAATGTTACTCATGGCTGAGGCCCCTAATGAGGAACGGCTTCTGTCTCTACAGGAAAATCAGAGATGTGTGCAGGGGGTGGGAAAAATAATTCAGTGCAGGAGTTCCACACCATTTTAACACATCAATTGTAATAGGTTATAATGATCATTATTAATGCATATGTAGCATTTTAGAGTGTTAAAAATGCTCAAGATGCATCATTTCAACGCTCAGCTAATTGCTGAGGCTGCTGCACACAGATCTGTCTGCTTCTGTCTCTTTCCTTCTCCTAGCCTCACTCCTAGTGTCTTTCTCCTGGGCTTAGCGGCACTCTAAGGCTAAAAGAGACAGACCAAGATTGGTGTGTGTAGCAACAATAGCACTTCATTGTGCTCAGCACAGCAGCTGCCTGTTGGACTTCGCTCTTTTCTGGCCTTAAGGAACCAATAGCCCTTTAGAACCGGAAGAAATATTGGCATGAGGGTGAGTGGAGAATGAGCCTCCACAGCCGCATTGTGGTCAATGGAGTAGAGCTGGAGCCACTGTCTCCTAACTAACTATAGGAAAGCCTGTGATAATTATAATTTACATGTCCTGTTCTAGGTTATTCTTGATGATAACATGGAGCCAAATTGCCCAGACACTTTATATGAAATTGAAGAAGAACCAACCATTTTTCACAGACTTGCACTTGACCCTGTGGATAAGGATTACATCTATCTACCGTCGGACAAAGAGGTAGGCTGAACCCTAATGCTGTTGGCAGTCTGTACAAATGCAGTCAATACAGTGGAACTTCAGAGTTGATTGTCAAGTCTCACTTTTTCCTTAAACGAAATCCACCTTACCTACTGCAATGCTTTGCTGTAGTTCTGTATAACAGGAACCTGAGGAATGGAAGGTGAGGCGGAACTGCCCCACTGGAGTTCTTTGAAAAGTGCTGCCACTGCTGCAGTGGCTGTGATCCTGCAAACACTTACGACTCATGGGCTCCAGCTGTTTGCGTGATCACAGCAGTGGTGGCACTTTTCAAAGAACTCTGGTGGGTCGGTTCTGCCTTATCTGTCCTGCATGTCACTGGCAGGGATGGCTTCTGGTAAACAGAGATCCTAAATTCTGTAAGTGAGAGCGCAATCCTGTACTGCCCTGGAACAGGCAGGCCGGCAGCGCAGTATACTGGAGGGTGGAACCTCCCCAATGCAAGAGCATGTTTGAGCCTTTGCACGCAGGGAGGCACCAGCTTCCTCTATGGACTCCTCGAATCTGCACCTGCTAAAAAATATTTTTTTCTCTTTTTAAGATCAGACGAATACAGGTTGCAAACTGTAGCAAGCATGTTTCCTGCCAGGACTGTTTATCTGCAATGGACCCACATTGTGGTTGGTGTCATTCAAACAAAAGGTATTTTAATTTCAGCAAATAAAGCCTACATTACGTTTCATCTATGGGGTGGGATGGGGAAGGCAGAATGGAGGCAGGGAGGGGGAATGGGGTCGGGAAGGCTGTAGGGGTGTGTGGATCTGGTGGCGATGGCACCCCCACATCCTATTCCTGTAGCCTCCCCACCCACCTTCACTCCTTGCATCAGCAAAATTTCTGGCTCAGATCTGAGGAGACCCACTGCGGGGTTGGAGAACTGTGGCCCAGTTGGCAGTCTGAGAGGAGCTGCTTCTGCAGCCTTGTTGGAACTAAGCAAATGTGGTCCCAGTCAGTGCCACATCAGGTGACCGTGTGTAGCTGCCTCCTCACCTTCAGGAGGAAATGATACCGCCTACCAGTTGGTTCTGTGTCTTGTAAATACTTGCGTAGCAGTTGGGTATGAGGTACTTTGCTAAAGAGGAATGATGGCAGGGAGGTTTAGTTGTTTGAAATCCGTCCGTTGCAGACTAGCCGTCCAGTCCTAACCAAAACTCACTGCTTAGGCAGCTGTGCCAAGAGGGTCCAGGCTGCATCCTATGGTGGGAGGAGGGGCAGTTGTGGGAACTTTCATTCCCTGACCTTGGAGTAAGCCTCTACTGCACGATTGGGTCTCCTTGGATCTGGATCTATTTGCTAGCATAGGATGAAGGCAGATAAGGGAGAGGGAACAGGGATAGGATCCTGGTGTGCGCTGGTGCTGCTGCGTTCCACCCCTACCTCCCACCTCCTGCCTACGCCCTTCGTGCCCAGACACTTACCTATTCCTTTCCCTCCCTGCCCCCACTCGGGCTTACTCGTATTCCTACTGGAAGTTCAGCTGCAGCAGCAGCCTGCCAGCTCCACTGCCATTGCAGTAGCAGTTCCAAATTGTGCATGCCGCCATATGTCCATTTACAAAAGCAGAAACTCTCTTCCACTATAGTAAACCTTAGTAAGGATTGGGCCACAAGTATCTGAAACTTAACCTATTTATAACTGAGCAGCCAAGATACAAGGTAGATACGTGTGCAGTCCAGGGAGTCAGGCTAGTTAAATAGGAACAAAGCAGATCCGCAAGTAACTTCGTTTGGATTTCCTTCAGGTGCACTTTAGCAAGAGAATGCCCACGTTCAAATCACTGGGCAAACATTTTAAATGGAACCGATAAATGTCTGAAAATCTGTGTTGACGGAGGTGAGGTATGTTGTACATAATTTTTATTTGCATTTAATCATTGCTGATAGAGGGTCAGTTATCCGTAGGCAGAATACATGGAGATGGTAGTTACTCATCTGTGCATCATTTTTAAAAATGTGGCTATAAAACCCCTCATTGAATTGCTTCAGTTCACTATTGTGCTATCTACAGGCCAAACTAGATGTGGCACTGGAGTTGTGTGTAGCATCTCCCAGCATCTTCTTTTTTTGGTTGAGCAAGATGAACAGTGGGAAGGATGGGATTTGGATCACAGCTGCACCATGGGAGATATTTATATTATTTCTTCTCAACCCCTCATGTTTGACATTTTGTATTTAGCCTTAAAGTAGGTTGTCAGTAGTTCTACAAAGTTTATATTGTATTCTCTTTTAAGTTCATCCAGTCTATTTTCTCAAATTTGAAAAATGTAATCACTCAATTTTCACATACTTCTAGATTTCTGTGACTACAGTTGGAAATTTTTCAGGCCTCTCTGATCAACATTTCATTTGCAAGGTGATAAATGCAAATACCAACAAAGTTCTTTGTGAAAATAAGACTTTAGAAATCACAAACTGTTCCTGTCACCTAAATAGGGCAGATCTAACTGACAAAGGTAAGTTTTCAGAATATTTTAAATTATATAACATGACACGTTCTGTTTTTTATTATGCATGAAAATTCAGAGCATGTACACAGTGCTCTCAAATGATAGGGAACTTGTATTGCAGTAAACTGCTGTAAACATTTGCTTTTGTTGAGCTTTTGTTGAAAAGCAGTATATAAATATTGTTCATTGATAGATTGACTTTGCTTCTAATTCAGGGCTTTTCAACATTTTTTTCCGCATGCAAACACCACTGCCCCTCATGATGGGAGCTGTGCACAAGAGTGCTTGGTTTGCTCCCCGGTTGGATCTTCGCACTTGTTCCCCAGACTGGGTCACTTTTGAATGACCAAGCAGCTATATAGTCACATTTTGCCCACTGGTGCAGCACAACCCTAGCCATCTGCATTTCCAGCAGGGTCGGACCAGGTTAAAGGCATTTGTCCTCCATGGTTTCTGGTCACCCTGTGTGTAAAGTATATGCAAAAGAGAATTGCAAAGCAAATTCTGTTGTAAGGCTTTTGTGCCCCACCTTCCCTTTCTTTATAAGCCCAAAGTGGCTTACAATACAGAACATCAATAAAAACAACAAAATGTAGTAATAATAAGAATCCAACAACATTAGTTAAATCAGGCTTTGAGCAAGTATTTCTGTGGTCAACAACTAGAAACCCTTATGCAAGATCCTCCCGGAAAGTGACTCCCAGCCTGTCCGCCAGTGTCACCGCTGTTGTTCTAGTAGCGAACCTCCTCCTTCAGAAGAAAGGAAAGTTGCCAAATATAAACAGGACATGGTTATTTCTTGCGGTCATGCACACTGAATCCACCATTCTCTACCACCATATCCACCATTCTTTCAGTTTCAGCAAGCTGTGAGCATAGTGGCTGTAACAAGTGATGAGTTGTGTGGCCAGCTATTCTTTCTGGTGGTGCTTCTGTTCTTTTCAGTCCTGCCTAATGGACAGCAGTTCGACAGCTGAATCTTTTCCTAGCATTGAGATAACACCGACGGGGAAATCTGCTGTTGAATTTCTGCCTGTGATGCAGTTGTTCAGTGCACAGAAGCCATGCATAAAGTAAAACTGCGAGTCTAATTTCGGGTGAGACTACTATGTCTCTATGCTTTACGCTAGACCAGTGGTTCTCAAACTTTTTGGAGACCCTAGAAGGCTGCTGCCTGACTTATAAATGCCTAGGGGTATAGGGGTAGTAGTGATTGGGCAGCAGTGCTTCCTCCCCACCCAGTAGCAGCTTGTTTAGCCTAGCGGTTCTGAAATGTTTTAGCTATACACATATCCCACTGCACATAGCCTAGCGGTTCTCAAATGTTTTAGCAGGAGGACCCAGTTTTTAGAATGGCGCTTGTGTTGGAACCCACTGGAAGTGATGTCATGGCTGGACATCATCAAGCAGGAAGTGCTGTCACTGTGATGTGGTCATGATACTCCTGGAATCCAAACTGGCATTCTTGGACTGTAGCAATTACACAACCATGAAACATCCCTGACAAAAAGCAAGATTAGGACAAAATTCTATGTAAAAGCACATGACCCAAGCAGTTTTGGGCAACAAAAGCTTTGTAACAAGCTTTGCAAAAGGCTGTTCCGGCTTTCAAGATGGCGGATCCCACCTATCCAAGTCCCATCTCACTACACACCAAGTGAGTCCTAACGCACAGTTTGAGAAACAGTGATATAGCCTAATCTGCCTTGTCAGTTTTGCGAATCTCCAAAAATTGGTTCACATCTCACTGGTGATTTGCGAACTGCTGCTCTAGATGGATCTATCCAGCAGTTTCTCTTTTCACAACTGGTACTGTATATGTTTCATCTTTGGCCATGTAATTGTATTTTTTTCCAGTACATTGCCTTTGCCTTGTATTGAAAGCAGTGTTTATGTCTGTTGCTGTTCTTGCTCAAGTGTCCAGGTCTTCTAAAGTCAGTGTTGTTACTGTTACATTATTCATATCTACTAATAAATAATTTCTGCTAGAACGCTTTCTTATGCACTGTAATGTATTATAGGGATTGAAAAAAAATAAATCTTATAACGCTCCTATATCCAAGACCAGTTGCTCCTGTGCACTTTGGGAGACCTTTTGGGTAGTAGAAAAATCAGATAGCCTCCTTTGTCCTGTTTGCAGTGACTAGCAACTTGATCAAACGTATCAACATGAAAAAGGGCCCAATCCTATTCAGCTTTCCAGTACAGCAGTAGCTGCAATGCAGCCCTGAGGTAAGGGAACATTTGTTCCCTTACCTTGAGGATGCCTCTGTGACTACCCCAACCACCACCACATCCTCCCTAACTCAGAAAGTGATCCAAACCTGCTTTACTGTGACGCTTGTGCTGTTCAAACTTTGCTGGCCTAACTGTGCCAGCCTAACTCCAGGTTAGGATTGCACTCTAAATAAACGTCTGTTATTTAAACACTATTTAGTTGTGATGAACTTCCTTGCATGCAACCCATTGTCTTTGTGCTGAAGCCACTTTTGGAGCCTTACCTGAAAGTGGAATATAAATAGAATGAACAAACACAACTTTTAAAATGTTGCTTCTAGATTTAAATTGGTTGTTTTAAATTACTCATTAACTGTGTGCTTGTTTTTAATATACTTCTTTTTTCTCTTTTCAGTTCAGATATTATTCACCTCTAGTTCTTTGAATTTATCAGATGTGTTTGAACCTAAGCACTACTCCATTAACAAAACGTAAGCTGTGTGTACTGGTGTGTTGTATTGTGGGTTTTGAATGTGTGTGGCTTTGTAAACCTGCCTCAGTGTGGTGTGTGGATAATAGGGGAAGCAACGGGAGGAAAGGTGTTGTGTTTTGCTTGATATGGTGCTGTTTAGCACCTACATTAATAACCGTAGTAGGTCCCTTACTACAAAGGAACAAGGGTAGGGTTACCAGATACAAACTGGGACGGAATGCCTCTACCTTTCACCATTGTACTGAAGAGAATTTGGGCAGCTCATCAGGGAAGGGTTTCAAAAGCTGCACCTGCCCAAATTCCCTCTTTTATACAATAGTGAAAGGTATAGGCACTCCCTCCCAATTTATACTGGATAACTCTAGACAAGGGACAAAGAGAAGGAGTAGGGATGAGTAGACATAATCTTGTCTCCTCAGAAGTAAGTCCCATTGTGTTCAGTGGGCCTTACTCCCAGGAATGTGCATGGGGTTGCAGCCTACATTTGGTCTGATCCAGCAGGGCTCCTCTGACATTCTTACAAAGCGTTTGTGACCTCCTATGATAAATGTGACACAGGAAACTTAGGCTGAAAAAGGAGCCTTTGAGGTTACCAGAGAATCAAAATGGATAATTCTTATAGTTGCTGTGTATCAGTTCAGTTTCCCTGTTAATAAATGCCCTTTGGGGAGATAAAGCAGGGTATAAATTTAGTAAATAAAGAAAGAAAGAATGACACATGTTTGTGGGATGTAGGCACCCTGGGTAAAGCTTTGGTCTGAAGTGTCATCCTTTCCGTCTGATCTTTAGACTCTACTCTCTTCACTGGACCAGACAAATTATTGCTGCAATTATTGAGTAAACTATTTTTAATATCTTGCCAGATGCTCAGAATGTGATCAGGCTGGCTGCACGTGGCATGCAAGAAAAAACAAATGTGCTTCCTCTACTGCAATTTGTAAGCAAAAGGTACAATATTCTAGTTTTTAAAAAAAACATGGAAGTGCTACTTCCATGTTTTTAATTTTATGAACAATCTGTGGGTTTTTTTACATGTTTTAGGAAGAAATATTTTCAATTTTTCAGATTCACCCTGGTGCAGTTAACAATGCTTCAGATGGGAAAGACACTACGCTGACACTAAAGGTTAGATAATATTCTGAAATGGATGCAGATTAGAACTATTAGGAAAAGATGTACCTGTATGTGGTGCCAACTCCATTTCCCCCTGTTCCTTACCTAGTTCACTATCACTATTAGACTGCTTATAGATACGTGTGACTCTACTGCTTGGCTGAAATGTAAAACTATTGGTTGAATTTAATCCTGATGACTGCCTTGTCCTCCTCAAATAAATAAATGCCCTGCTGTAGACTGAGAAATAAAAATTCAATATGAAGGCAATGGACAGTGGTGTTCCTAGAAGTGGGGTGAAATGCTAAGTCACTGTATCTTTTGTTGGTACTCTGAGTGTAAATTGCCCCTTTGAATTCTGCTTTGTGAAATGTAATTCCACTGTCCCTGTATTGTTTGTTGTGAAATGAAGGCGGTTCAGGTCCTGGATCGCTGTCTGGAGGCAGTTGGGGGCTGGATGGGAGCGAACAAGCTGAAATTAAATCTGGATAAGACAGAGGTGCTTTGGGTCCGGAAATCCTCAGCCCGGGCATTGGACCATCGTCCTGCTCTGAATGGGGTTGCACTTCCTCTGAAGGAGCAGGTCTGCAGCTTGGGGGTTCTCCTGGATCCACAGCTGCACCTGGAGGCCCAGGTGGCGGCAGTGGCCAGGGGAGCCTTTGCTCAGCTTCGGCTGATTCGCCACCTGCAACCGTACCTGAGCTGCGCAGACCTGGCCACAGTGACCCATGCCCTAGTGACATCTAGATTAGATTATTGTGATGCACTCTACGTGGGGTTGCCTTTGAAGACAATCCGGAAATTACGAGTACAGAATGCGGCGACTCGGGTGGTTGCTGGGGCACATTGGTTTGACGCTGTTGAGCCATTGCTTCGGCGACTACACTGGCTGCCAGTTCTGTTCCGGGCCCAATTCAAGGTGCTAGTTTTGACCTTTAAAGCCCTTTATGGCTCGGGTCCGGGGTGTTTGAGGGACCGCCTCCTCCCATACAATCCTGCCCGTACTCATAGATCATCGGGGGGGGGGGGGCTTTTGACTGTGCTGCCACCAGGAGAGGTGAGAGGGACGGCAGCCAGGAATAGGGCCTTCTCGGTGGTGGCCCCCCAACTTTGGAATTCCAAAGGGTTGGCCCCCCAACCCTTAGGACTGAGAACTGCTCCCTCTTTGGTAATATTTTGGCAGGAGCTGAAGACCTTTTTATTTCGAAAAGCTTTTAATTGTTGACAGGCTGGCTGGTTTTTATACTCTTGCTTATATTTTATGATCCACGGGGCTTGTTGTTTTACATTTTAATTGTTTTAATATTGTTTTTAAATTATTGCTTTTTAATGTTAAATTGTGAATTTTATTGTATTTTACTGTTTTTGTTGTAAGCCGCCTTGGGTGCCTATGGGCAGAAAGGCGGGGTATAAATTAAATTAATAATAATAATAATAATAATAATAATAATAATAATAATAATAATA
>JAJKFI010000095.1:847598-874482 GCA_029204185.1 Lerista edwardsae
ACATACATACATACATACATACATACATACATACATACATACATACATACACACAAACGTCCATTTTTATAGATATAGATACCTGCACACCTGTATTGCAGTGGGCCATTTAATCAGGAACATGGACTGATGCTTGGACTGTACAGTGGCCCTCCTCAGAGGGTCTCCCAGACATGACTGGAAGTGGCTTCCTGTTGCATCTGGGAAGTGTTCTGATGCCAGGGAATGCCCTTGGAGTGGGCCGTGGGCATTCCCCGGCCTCAGAAGGCCTTCCAGACATGACTGGAAGTCGCAGATGTGAACCAGAAGACAGTCGGAGGCTAGTTTGCATCTGGAGTGCCCAGCGCAACCCCCAGGTGAGAGTCCCTGTGGTGCTGCCATGCTGGCCCCCTGCAGCTTTCATTACGTGCAAATTTTTTAATGTCCGTGGAGGGGCGTGGGACCAATCCCCCACAGTTACTGAGACCCACTGTAAATTCAAGATGGTGAATTCCTGCTTTGTGGTTTATACTTGCTTATTTTGGGGGGGGGGTAAGCCCTCCTCTCTCTCAGCAGTAGCCATGCCCTTGTACTTTTTAGAGGTGCAAACAGTAATTTGCTTAGCAGTGTTGTACTTGCAACCTTATATGTTGTCTAAATCCTTAGGCTCCACGTCATAATAATGTTGTGTAATGTCATTACATATAATTACATTACATTACATTCCCTTTGATTTAAGGGATCACCGTGTTTTCTTCTTCTCCCAGAATACCTGCCACGGATGTGAATGGCACACACATAAAATTCTGTTTACCACCAAGCCGCAAAGAAGCCAAGAGCGTGTGCATTAAGGCAAAGGGATTTAAATGTTCACCCCCTTTGACAGTATATTATGTTTCACTCCCAGTGTGTTCTGAGATCACACCTAATATTTCCTGGATGAGGTACTGTTCACGTTCTTATATCTCTTACTCAAAAAAAGTAATAAACTATCTAAATACAGGAATACCTTGACTTTCATCGTTTGGATCTTTTGACCAATTTTAGCCATGTTTCAAATTTTGTCCGTATTCTTACCTTTTTCTCCCAAGAAGGCCTCTTGCTAGCTGTAAGCACCGGGTAGCGCCCCTGAGCGGCTGTGTGCCCAGGCTGACTCAGGGACCAATCCTGTCCCAGCTTTCCAGCCATGCTGCAGCTATTCCAGCAGGGCATGCACTGCATCCTGCATGGAGGAAGTAGTCACAGAGACTTCCTCCAGGTAAGAGGGCGTTTGTTCCCTTCTCCTGGGGCTTTATTGCAGGCCACATTGGAGCTGGAATGTTAGACAGGATTGGACCCACATGTGAGCACGCAGCGCCCATCAAGGCAGAGTGTTTGACACAGCCAAGGAAGCACCAGAAAGAGCTGGGCGAGGCCCTTCCCCTGCCGCACTCTGCCGACCCTGCTCTCAGTTCACCCGGAAGACATTCCAGCACACCTCGCCCACCCATCCCTCCAATTAAGCTGTCTGCTGCAGCAGCAGCAGCAGACGACCCGACATTGGGCATGGTTGATGGCTGCACAGTGAAGGTTCATGGACAACAGTCTTTGGCCTCTTTTAGCAAATTGGAAACTTTTCCAATTTTTTGCTACCTTGTGGTGTGCTCTTTCCTAGCAGGGGTATGTTGAGTGCTGGGGGGGCGGGGAGGAATCTTGCAATAAAAGCACTTTCTTGAGGCCAAAATAAATTTGCCAGCTAAATGAGGCTATGCTTTGACACTCATCCATTTTTGACCTTCATCCATGCTTCGGTCCCTAACCAGATGAAAGTGCAAGGTATTCCTGTATTAAACAATTTTGAAGATTCTCTACCATAAAGAGAGCTGCACCACTGACTTCAGTAGCGTAAAAATTTTCAGTCTTCTAGGCCGATCAAGTACAGGTTGAGGATGTTCTGTTGACTTGTGCTACTTGGCTGTTTATATTATCTAAGGCAGCATTTGTCAAATTGTGTATCTGCTGGAGTTCTGTTCCGGACCCTTCTGTGGATACCTGAAACTACGGATACTGGGGACGCCTTTTTAAAGATAGGGGACCATCAGTGGTTTTGCTGCAATATGGTAAAAAAAGAGATTTGCTTAATGTTCCCCTGTCTTTTTAATAGGCATAACTGAAAGCATGGATACTGAATCAGTGCATACTTGAGCATGCCTGTACTGCAGAGCACTCAAATCATGGAATTCAGTTTAAAAAAGGATATAGAAGAGTTGTTAAATTTATTTCTCAGAGAAAGCCAACAGATGCCAAGAACTAGTTTAGCATAATGTGTCCTTTAGGAACAATATTCTAAGTAAAGATGCAAGACTGCAAACCTACACATACTCCCTCAGGAGTAAGTCCCAGTGGACACATTGGAATGTACCTTTCAGTAAACAGGCACGTAATTAGTTCTATATGTTTTGGCTCTTCAGAGTAAGGCAATAGAATAGAAATTGGAAGAGAGCACATTGAAATAAACGGGAGCCAATTAAGCTAAACTATGGAGAGAGTGCATGGTGCATATGGCTTCAGAATTGCACATTTTACTTATTTTTAGATAAAATGTATTTAGTGTTAATGTTTACAGTTATTAGTAGAGAAATCTCAGCTTTAAGCCTTCCCCCCACCTCTTTTTGCAGTGGAGGCCGTAATGTGACCATACGTGGGAAACATTTGAATGTCACAGACAGAGTGGTGATTTTAGATGAACAGGGAATGAACTTGGCTGTAAGTCTTGACCATTTTCTTTTTTCCTAAATCTTCCTAGTTTTAGATGGTTTAAAACCGATACTTTGACACTTCTTGTTCATGCAGCTTGCCAGACCACTTGAAGATGATTTAGCATTTTTTCTATTTGGATGAATAACAAGCTTTGGAAATTTTCAGTGAAAGTTGTGTTGGCTGCGCTTGCAAAATTATATCATTGCAGTTGGTGTGGTAAGCAAACAGGAAGCCTCGTCACTGAGAAAAGTCATAGCTGCTGATTTCTACAACACACCATTTCTTTCAGTAGGTATTACACGCATGCGCCATTGGTGTGTAGGGAGCACAGCAGTCAAAGTGGCTTCAGCAACATTAATGGCTCCGTCCACTTTAGTAAGAAAGCATTTTAGATGGGGTATGATAACTGCAGCACTAGTGCAAGTACACAATCTTGTGTGTTATGCTGAGGTTATGAGACAACCCAGCAGTGCTATTGAGAACTGCTGCTGCAAATGCAGGGCAGAAGTGTCAACAAGGAGGGGAAGTATTGAAGTCATAATTGGGGGGCGGGGAGTGACTAACTGGTGCAGCATCCAAAGCCTTTTTCAAACTGCCGATAGTCCCAGCAGCCCTACAGACATGACGTGTGATAATGGGAGTTCTGAGTAGAATTATAAGTAACAGGCAGGATAGCCTAAAGATGCTCCTGAAATTCCATCTACCTGAATTTTTCCCTGGGTTTACTGGTTCTGATTTAGCTTGTTCTGGTTGTAGAGCTGAACTAGATTGGCTTTGATTTCTGGGATTTGCAAGGACTTTGTTCTTAGAGCAGCTTATACTTTCTTTCACTTACTTTTTTTCCTTACAGCTGAGCTATGCCCACAAGTAGTCATTTAAACATTGCACAGCTTTTGTTGTTGCTGAGCATGCATTCATGCATACAATTGCATCAGCATTCATTGGCAACTTCCATTTTACTTGATCTTGCAACTGTCTGGCTTGCTTATGCTCAACTAACTCCCTAGTCTAACCCCGTTTACTTGCTATTGCTCAGTTCATTTCCCTTTTCATTAAATGAGGAACACAATGAAAACTGGGACATTGGAGTAATTGAAAATTGGTGAAATGGAAGCTGCTAAGGAATGTTAGCACACTTAAGGAACTAAAGAAGTGCAGCATTTTAATGTGATTATGATGTCCTGAAGGTGAAAAAAATAATAATCAAGGGCAGCCCAATCCTAACCTGGGCTGGCATTGGCAGGCAATTTGGCCTGTGCCATATCCAGTCCTGGTTAAGAGGTAGCTGTAGTGCAACATATGTCATGCCCAGATACCCCAATAAGGCTACTTAGAACTGGGCCAGTGAAATCACTGATGCAGATCTGAGCAGGCCGGTGTAAGGCCAACCTGCTCAGGCGGGGGGAGGATATGGACTACCTGTCAGAGGCCTGGTCCCACCCCTCTCCTGGGCCTGACCCACCCACCAGTCTGTTCTCCCAAAATTCTGAAATCTGTGGATACCAAACTTTTGGTAGACATAGGCCCATCTGTGTATATAGTAAGGAAAACCTGAAATGACATTATGCTGAAGGGTATGTAATCATTTACAAAACAAAGGAACTTCTTCCTCTAAATTATGAAAAACTGCGTGGTTTAAAATGTAGGCAAGACTAAAAACAGTGTTTCTAGGGTTTTGTAAACAATATCAGATTCTACATAACATGCTTACAACTTGTAAGAACCTTGGCCTGTTTGTCTAGTTCTGATGCCACTGACGTTCGTAGCTTTAGGAGCATTTCATCTGCAGTCTTCCAGTTGCTTACTCTGCAGACGTTGGGTGCTATAGAAGAACTATGCTTGGTAGTCTAGCTTTGGTGTTCTACAGCCCAATCCTAAATGGGCTGCTCTGGCAGGGTGGGTGTGGCCACTGTCGTAAGTGTGCAAGGAAGGCCTGGCACCAGTGGACGGGCTTGCACCAGCCTGCCAGCACCCACTGAAGTAGGTGGTCATTCTGAGGGGCATGGGGAGGTGGAGAGGGGGTGTAATGAGGTGGGGGAGGGTGGAGAGGGGTGGATCATCAGGCCCAGGAAGGGGGCAGGAATGGCTGAAGTGTCTGTCGCTGTATCCTGTCTCCCTTCCCTGGCATGATTTTCCAACATGGGGCTGCTCGAACTTCTGTCATATCAGCAATTTTGCTGGTGGAAGCTCAAGTAGCCCCATAGCAGCTGCTGGGGCTTACCCCAGGGGAGGGGGACAAATTTACCCTTTCCTCGAGGAGACCTCCGCAGTTTCTGTTCCCCCATTGGCTGCAGTGGAGGCTGCACCGTTGCCACTGCAAAGCTGTGCAGGACTTTTGTCAGAATTGAGGTGGGAAGGATTGCTGTGTAAACCAGTGGTTTTCAACCATCTCACAGCACACTGGCAAGATACTAAAATGATCAAGATGCACCATCAGCTTTTTGACAAACGATAAAGCACACAGTGCTGCCGGTGGGGGCTCACATCCCCCAATGGCCCTACTACTAACTGCCCCCCCCCCAAATTCCCATGGCACACCTAGGGACCATTTGCAGCACACCAATGTGCCACGGCACAGTGGTTGAAAATGGCTGGTGTACACAAATGTAAGTACAATGATATATCTCACTGCAGTCAATAGGGCTGAAGCAATCTGTGCCCAGAATTATAGTCACAGTTGTGCCAACTGCATTGTAACCCTGCCTGCTATATAAAATCATGCTGTGCTTTATTTTTATCACTTGTGTTCTGATTTTTTTTTAGAACTTCACATGCCACCAAGATCATGCTGAGTGTGTTTTTACATCACCACCTCTGAAGTCTCAGAAAGGGACTACAATTGCTAATATTATGCTAGAAATAGAAAATAAACATGTACGATGTATTAATTTGCAATATCAGCCCAACCCTAAATTTATTCGGTATGAATTGGAAACTGATTGGGAGTTAAAAATACATGTAAGTAATTAAATTGAAATGTATGTCAAATGCACACAAAATCTTGCCATAATCATCCATACAGTAAATTGTTCACATTTTGATGTAGGCTTTCTGTTTTACCCTATTTGTCATTTCTTTCCAGAAAGAAAATGACAACTTAAACATTTCAACAAATGAGCTTGAAGTTTTTCTGTCCCACAAGGCTGGTGGTACATGGAAAAATGCCACTTTCTCTGTTCATAATATCACTAATATTGTAACTCATAGCATTATACGCTGCAGTGCTAAATGGAAAACTAATTCAAATGCTAGCAAGATTGATAAATCCATGGTGAAAGTTTATGTGAGTAGAAACATTGATTTTTAATGCATCTTCTTTGATTGTGTATGCTGCTCTGAATTTCTGAGTCATATTTTTAAAGGTGTGTCATAATCAATTGATATATCACCCTGAATGTTCCAAGTAGCATCTAATCTTGCTGAGAAAAGTCTGTATAATTATGATAAACTAGAATGAAATTGTTTGTCCTTACCGCCTACTTTCAGAGTGCTTGAATGCAGTATGTGGCTTTCTCTACTTCCTCCAAAGTGCCAAGATTTGTTCTATATCACCATGATTTAGAACTAGGTCAACTGAACTAGGTCATAATGTTCCAATGATAAATTGTGGTTGATGAAGGAAGCCTAATAGATAAAGTTATAAACTATGTATCCTAATGAGTTAAATAAACTTGAGTTGTGAAGCTGTTCTGCCAGAAACCCCCTGCTGGGCCTCCCCAAGGGCCCCAATGCCCACACTGGGCTGACTAGTTTGCCCTTTAAGCAGGCTCAGAGATAGGTAAGAGGGAGGGAGTTCCTTCAACCATTGGTTCTCCTCTCTTCCAGCAGCCTTGCTTGGATTCACTGGCTGGCCAGACTGCCCTCATCACCAGCTTTGCTCAAGATACCCTAAGTCTAACTTGGCACCACAAAAGCCCACCACCACACAATAGGCAGTCAGCTTACCTAAGCCACACCTGCCTCCTCCACTCAGTGGCTCCAGGACACTGGAGCCATACAACTCCCAATAGTCTCCCACAACAACCTTACCTTCCTTTATCCAGTCCTCCCTTTATCCAGTCCAACAAACCATCTGTCCATCCAGCTCCTACACCTGCCTGGTGCCAATCACCCTTCCTTTATCCAGTCCTTTAACGATCCATCCATCCAGCACCTACCCGGTGCTAACTTACTGCAGCTCATGCCTCCAACTTTATACTGAGGCAGGCCAATCGGTGTCTGTTGCTGGGCAGGCTCTACCTCATCAGCCACACCCATCTGCACCTGTGCTAATCACCCTTCCTAGCCAGTGCTCTCATCAGCCTACCCAGGCTGCAGCTGTGTTCCTGCTGCAGGAGTTCTGGGATTAACCCCATACTGCCTGGCTTATTTGGACAAGGGGCCACTTCTGATACCATTCCCTGTCTCCTCGGGCAGCGATGGGATTAACAAACGACCTGGAGGAATGCTGGGCAAGACGTACGCAGAACTCCCGCACGATTGGCTGCCCATCAGTTCTGCCCCGCCACCTTCCCCGCCGCCGCGCGGGCCGCCCAGACCTCGGAGGGGGTGCCTGCTCGCCTGGGGGCCCCGCGGGCGGCGGCATGGCTGGCGGGGCGGCGGCGGGCGGAACAGACGGGCTGCCAATCATGGGCTTCCAATTACGAGTACGTCCCACCCAGCGTTCCCCCAGGTCGTTTGTTAATCCCATCGCTGTCCTCGGGGTATCTCCTGCCTTTTCCAATACAGCAGTTGATCTACTCTTTGATTAGATGCTGCTGTGAGCTCCTTTCTCCTTTCCTTGTATTGCTTCTATATATAGGCACTCAGCCAGTTGTCAGTGTTGCAGGCATATTTGGCAACACAGCTTGTTTGCAAATGGAGTGCTGGAAGGAGATACAATCTGCTCTTATTTTGTCTGTTGATTTAAATCAACAATGTTGATTTAAATCAATGTTGATTTAAACAAAGTGCACAGATCACCTTTGCTGCCTCTGTAGATTTTAGGGCTTTGGGTTGGTTTTTCTTTTTACGATTTCAGATCAATTGGGTGGCTCAGATCAGAGATGGTTTCCATTTCAGGCACTTGGTTTTCTTGTTGGCCCAGGAGGCAAAGGCAGAAGCTGTTAGATGCTGGTAACTGAGAGGTGTGAGGAGAGACAGCAAAGACATACTTACCTTCAGTTCACTGTTATGCTCAAGGCAGAATCAATACATAAAAAGTGCTAACAGTGCAATCATAGTGTTCTGAGCAACATTTCCATATTCCATCCGTCTTCAGCTTTATAAGAATTCTGGAGTTGCCATTCTGGCCACATCTGAGTTTGTCTTGTCAGCTAATCTATATAAAAAAATTCTGCACATCATCATGATGTATTTGATTGAGAAACGAACCTTTGGCAGACAAAAACGTACTTTTGTTTATTGATCCGTTTATCATGGCCTTTTTAAAGACAAGAATGGAATCCAGACAGGAGATGTTGCTCCATGTGCAAGTATGAGGTGAGGCAGTTTGGGCAGGTATATTGACTGTACCCACTTTGTCCACATTGGGAATAAGCCCTAAAACCCTGATTTTATGTCAGCCTCTTTCACTGATACTAGTTTCTACATGACTTCCAAAGCTTAGGTGTTAACAAAATTTGGTCCACTTTCCATGATTTCATTTTTGTTATTTTCTGAGTTGATATTAGAGCTTTGGTAGCTTTGAGCAAGTTATTTTTATTTCCATAAACAGTCTTTGTATGTATTGACCATTTCTTTGCTAGAAATGTATAACATCCATAACCCCTTTCTGTTAATTCATTTCCTTATGTATCTTGTTTCTTACTTAGGTCAAGGTGGGAAACAAGGAGTATGAAATCAATCCAAATCAATCACTCAACTATTCTTTTCTATACAGTTTGTTACTTATCCCTGTTGCAATTGTGGGTATGTAAAACTACACATCTCTCTAGTTTTTCATTTCTTAAAAGATTGTGTACATTTTGTGTGCAATATATTGTTTATTTACTAGAGCAGGGATTTCCAAACCCTGGCCGTGGGCTATATCCAGCCCTCCAGAGGATTTTATCTGGCCCCCAGCTCTTGGATCTAAAAATAGCTCAAAAAACGCAGTCAGTCCTATTACTTGCAACCTCAGTATATGCAACCTCACCTTTGGAAGGTGCCTTATCTTGTCCTGTAAACCACTCCTCTCCGTCACTGTCATAGCCATTCTGGGCGGCCAAAACAATGAAGAGGAGCCACCTCAGCGTTGCTTCTGTTTCTCAGAATGGCTACAATGATGAGGGAGAGGGACGGTTTACACGGCAGGATAACCAATATGGCAGGGAACCAATAAGGTGTTAGTATGAGTCAGCTCTTGTTTCCGTGTGTCCGAGCTAATACTAGAACACCAGTGGCAGGATTGCCCCCTATTCCAGAGGTGTCGTGACAAGTCCAGAGGCGGGGCATCCCAGGATGCGTGCTGCTGGGCAGTGGATTGCAGCACAACAGACTGCGGAGCAGAATTGCTCCACAGGCTGCATGCGGTCTCTTGTGCTCCCTGAGGCATCTGGTGGGCAACTGTGAGATACAGAAAGATGGGCCTTTGGCATGATCCAGCGGGGCTTATGTTATTATGTTTTGGGATAAAATGGGCAGTTATCCACCTGCCCATTTTACACCAATTTTATGGTTTTCTGCATCCCGGAATTCAGAAGTAAGTGCCCATGACGTTATCACATTCCACATCATTGGCGATTACTTCCATGACCAGCAGCTGAAGGGTGTCGTATCACTGGTATGTTTGGGAACCCCTGCCCTATTCCTATGATGCTCCTGAATACACCCCTTCTCTCCTTGGCATGTGGCTGCCATTGGCTCCTGTAGGAAAAAGCAAAGCACCTCGCTGAGTAGCACTGTTGTAAATAAGGATGCTGTCCATCCTTGAAACTGGTTGATCTCACTAATGGGGGATCCCACTGGAGTTTAGTGCCATTCAGTGCAACTGCATACATAACACATGTTATATGATATCCCATGTCATAGTTATCTGTTCTTCTGGGCACCCTTTTTCTTAATATTAAGGTTTTAAATATAGATGCCTGCTGAAAGTGACGGTCTTCCTTTTAAATCAGAAACCAGTTCAGTTTTAAACAGCTTTTTGTATGAGCTCGTGAAGCTGCATTATACTCGATCAACTTAATGGCCCCTCTAATCCAATTCCCCGCTGTTAACTCTAATGAGCAGATACTTGCCAAAACCTTTCCCAGCCCTGTTCTCTGAGAGTATCTGGAGATGCCAGTGATAGGAATTAGGACTTGCTGCTTGCAAGACATGGGCTCTACCACCGAGTTATGGCCTTTTTCTTTTTGCTCAACTTTTCTTACTGTTCCAGATGTTTCTTCTAACATGCAGATCATAAATAATGTAGAATGTTAGAAACCAGCTTGGTTTGTCTTGAACGCAGCTGATTCAAAGTATTGGCAGAATCCCTGTTTTCCTCCTGTAAAGTATGTGTGTGAGAGAGATGGGGTGGATGACTTGTTCGTATTTCTTTATTAATTCAGTTTTGATGTCATTTTGCAGTTTCAGTTTTTGTGACCCAAAGAAAATCCAAGCAGTTGAACCGCAGACTTAGTGAACACCTTGAATTACTGGAATGTGAACTTCGCAAAGATATACGTGAGGGTGTGTCCTCCTGAACTTTGTATGAGTGGGACGGTGGGTTGACTCCTGGATATATTCTGCAGCCCAATCCTAAGCTGCACTGGGACGGGCAGGCCGGTGGGCCTGCGCTGTATCCAGCGCAGGTTGGGAGGCCTGAGGAGCTCCAGCCTCCCCTGTGGCGTCCTCGGAGCTGCACCTGCGAAGTCGCGGGCACAGGTCAGAGGAAGCCGCACGGCCTGAATCGGGGCTGTGTTGTCCGGGGACGAGGCCTTGGATGCAGCCTAACAGCTTGGGGGCAGCGTTGTGTTGGTGCATAGCTATTGACTGGCCAACGGTACCCCCTGCAACAGCGCCTGTCAGGGCGCTGTTGGCCAGCCAGCACCTGACTCTCTGCACGGTGCTCACTTAGCTGCCTGTGCCCCCTCCTTCTGCTATCAGCCCATCTTGCTGACTGCTGCTGCTTCAGTATGTTCAACAACTTGCTTCAAGAACACTGGCTATAAAAAACCACACCAAATGCAATCAATATTTCACATCGCAAAACACTGGATGCAGAGATAATGTATACTGTGAGAACCGTCTCTTAATAACCACTTTCCAGAGTCATATTGAAAGCTGTAATTAAGATAATGTTATATTATGAAAAGCAGCACTGCAAGGAATCTTTGTTCGTTGCAGGATTTGTTGAACTACAGATGGAAAAACTGGATGTAGTTGATAGTTTTGGAACGATTCCCTTCCTTGACTACAAGCACTTCGTTCTGAGGACTTTCTTCCCAGAGGTAAATGACTGCTGGGCTTTCTCCTATAATTCTAGTACAGCAATGGAAATGGCCCAGATAACTAACATGTAGTGGCTGCTTTGCATACAATAAATGACATTAACAATCTAAGGTGTGGTTCCCAAACATTTTCGACGGGTCATTGGTTGCAGCTCCCCATTAGGGAGCTACAATCCCATACATTGTATAGGGCAGTGGGTTTTTCATGAGGATTCCGTGGCTCCCCTGGCTGGCTTCCGTGGTTCCTCGGAGAACCACTGCTCACAGTTTGGGAACCACTGATCTAAGGGAAATGCTTAAAGGGAATAAAACTGGTTGGTTTGAAGGGGACAAGGGTGTCCCCCCCCCCGAGACGTTGCCTTTACCTTTAATTGTTCTGGGGGTTCAAATATATGACAAAGCCAACTTTCCTGTCTTGCTCCCCTCTTCCGCCTATTGCAGCCTACTCTACAGCAAGGCAACATTTCAGTACGAGGGCCACAGCATTACATGTATTGTACAGGTTTGCGCCGGCCCCAAAAATCAGTTTTATAAATGAATGAATGAAATTTAAATGAATGAATAAGTTTTACTTGGAACGTTTTTGTAATCACCATGATATGATTCAGAACCAAAGGGGGATGTGACATTTAGAAAGAAACAATGCCATGTTTAAACTGAGAAATGATATATAATGAGTAAAAATGTCAGATATTTTGCTGTGGGCTGGATACAATCTTGTGGCGGGCCGGATTTGGCCCTCAGGCTGTAGTTTGGAGACCCCTGCCCTACAATGGAGCATGAATCAGTTAGGAAATTGGTTTATCCATCACCCTTCCTTTTTGAGGATCCAGTCAGCTAAGCAAAAAGTGAATTCCAATGAATCGGAACATTTGCTCCCTGATCCTGTATTGTGCTCCAGCTTGCCCAATGAATCTACTTGGATATGCACCAGCAAAATAGCTGGTGCAAGTCGTATTACGCTATGCATGTTTTGCAGTCCCTTATGTTTTGAGCAATGACACATCTAATCTTTCCGTTTTAGTCTGGGGCCTCCTCATCTGTCTTCATTGAAGACACCAATGAACTACTTGTAAGTGTTTATGTGTAATTTTAGCTCTCTGGCAAAGGTGGGCAAATGGTTTGGCAGAAAGGAGCACACTAGTAGTAGGATGTGGGTTCTTTATAAGTGTTTGTAGTGAAATTTATTTGTGATTTGTATACTGTGTTTTGCTTTAAATGACTGGGCCGTTAATACAGCATATAAAACTTAACTTCAGTAACATAAATTGTGAGCTAAAAGCTGAAGCTGGTTTTCATATGTTGGGGCATGTAATTCATATGATTCCCATGTCCTTTTTGTGAAACAGCAATTGGCAAACTATCACTGTTTGTACAATAGTATACAGGTTGAATCTAATTATCTGTGGATTTTTATCTGCGGATTTGACTCAACTCAGGTCCCCTGGACCCGTAGCTCTGCTAGTGTCTGGGGCACCTGGTGGGCTGCTGTGAGATACAGGAAGCTGGACCAGATGGGCCTTTGGCCTGATCCAGCAGGGCTCTTCTTATGTTCTTAGTGTCCAGAGGGTAGGGGTGGGGCGAAATCCCCCACTCTGTCCTGCCAAAGCTGCATGCACTACACTGCAGGATGTAGCATATGTCCTTTTGGCATGGCTGCGTCGGTGCTGGAAAGTTGGATAGGATTGGGCCCTAAATGTATTTAACTTATTTACTATAGTTTTATTAACTTTTTCTAACTTTCACTAACTTGACTTTATTAAGGTGGCTACCTATCTAATTGATAGGGCAGGATAAATCAGAATGGATGACACAATAGAAGGTTTGTGTGTGAGACAGTAAATTTGTGTGCACTTCCTTGATATAAAGCAATTTCTCTTTTGGAACAACCTGTGTTGACTGGAGTTTTGAAGCTTTCATTCCTCACCCTCTTTTCCCTTTCTTCGTCAGAAGAAGAGTCAGCCATTCTGTGCAACATTATGCAGATTGGGCATCCTTATCCAGAATTCTGAACTCCAAAAATATTCAAAAAATCACAACCCTTTTGGGAGCCAACTAGTGGAAAATTCCACACCTGACTTTATGTGATGGATTGCACAAAATGTCCAAAATTATTTAAAATATCGTATAAAATTACCTTCAGGTTGTAATGAACCATAAATAAAGTTGGCCCCACCCCCAAGATAATAAATAATTGAATATATGCAGTTACTCCAAAATACGGAAATATGGAAAAATCTTATTTCCAAAATGCTTCTGGTCCCAAGCACTTTCGATAAGGGATAGCCAACCTGTAATACTCGTTAGATAAGTGTTATCAAATAAAAATATATTCCTTTGCCCTACTACCTTTACATCTTATGAGACTAATAATTTATTCTATTAGAATATTTACTATTTATTCTAGACTTCAGTTTGTAGCTATATTTAAACATTAAATGTGCACCACATTGTTTTTAGAAAGCCATATAATTGTTCGAATTTTTAATTTTTTCAGAGCAGAAATCGGGGTCGCAATGATGAAAGCATTACAGCTTTGTATACATTAATTTGTAACAAGAATTTTCTCGTTACTCTGATTCACACTCTAGAAAAACAGAAAAACTTCTCTATCAAAGACAGGTATGATTTAAAACAATAACATCCTTTATAATACAAGTTTCCAGTGACCAAATTGGACTATTTTTGTGAAGATACCTTCCTGGTTGTTCACTTACTTATCCTCCTACCACCACGCCAAATAGGATTCACAGCATGTTCTCCAGTGCCATGGCTTCATCGCCACAGGGAGAAAAAGAGGGTTGGCGTCCAAGTTTGGTTATCTCTGCTGTTGAGTGGTGGCTATACGCTAACACTAGAGTTTAAAGTTGTGCTGTTGGGGTTCTTATAAAGGATTTGAACAGTTCCGGTCCTGGCTGTTTTTGAGATTTTGCTCTGCACCCATTGTGGTATTCCACCATTCTGTCTTATGCTCAGGGGCAATCATATGTTTTGTATGGCAGACCCAACATTGTGGACTCCTTCCATAGTTTACATTTGTCTTTCCTTCCTTTTCTGTGAAAAGCACTCAGTTACTTCTTGCTCTCTTGATGCTCCTTGTGATCCACTGCTGGTTCTCCCATGTGACTTTTTATTTGTAAGGGCCACTAGTTCTGAGTTCTTTTTATGGAGTTTTGTAAAGCACTTTGAGTGGCTGATGGTGGTATGTGGGTGTGGCAATATCAAAGTAAAATAACATATTAAGTTAATTTGGAACCCCCAAGTTCTTCATTTTTTGCTATGACACATTTTCTTCTCTTTCTGAATAGGTGCTTCTTTGCATCGTATTTGACCATCGCACTACAGACAAACCTAGTTTACTTAACCCATATCCTAGAAGTCTTGACAAAAGACTTGATGGAACAATCTAGTAATACACAACCCAAGCTGTTGCTGAGGCGCACAGAATCAGTGGTGGAAAAGCTGCTGACAAATTGGATGTCTGTCTGCCTCTCAGGCTTTCTTCGGGCAAGTATTATGCCTTCTCACTTGAGATTTTTTTTAAAAAACAGGATATTGATCTGTTTTCAGGCATACACCTCTAATTCCCACTCCCCGACCTAACTCCCAGCTGGCTGCTCATCACCTCTTCCTGTGGCCTGGGCTGGCCGTGGGCTGCTCAATCCTAAAATGCGCTGACGCAGCCAAGTTGCATGTCCTGCGTGGCATGCAATGCAGCTTGGATGGTCTCCTTGGGGTAAAGTCCCCTACCCTGAGTAAAGCCCCAGTCACCCCTATGGGGCTTCTTGGATCCATGCCAGCCATTTAGCTGCTGCAAATCTGGGAAGCCCATGTAGGGCTGCCCAGGCTGGGAGCATCAGTAAGCAGAGGCGGAGGCCTCTGCCAACTCCACCCCCTCCCAGTTCTGATCCTCCTCCCCACCCTCACCTCCAGCATGCCTTCACGTCAACCTCCCCATGCCCCGTGCTCCCTGGTGCAGTTTTACCTGTGCCGGCTGGTGGGTGTGGCAATAGCCTGCTCTCTATATGTATGTGCAAACAAGCTGATGCAGGCAGGCAAGGTTGTGCCAGCTCAGAGCTCACTCAGGACTTTGTTGTTAGTCTGACAACCAGAGACCAGGCCCTTGGAAAGTAAACTGAAAGTATAAAAAAGAAATAGGTGCATGGAACGTAACTGTTTCATCAAACCCTTATTTTAGAGAACTTGTAGATAACCTGGGCACCAAGTAGAAAGAGAAATATGTGACTGAGGAGGGTGGGGTGGGCTGGAGGGTTTCCCAGAGAGGCTGAGCAGAGGCTGGGCTGGACCAGAGGGATGACTAACCAACCAAGTGGGTGGTACATAGCGGTGATGACCTCTACTCACCACTCAGTTCTGTGGATGGGGTCCATCTGCATGCAAATTCTTTTGAAAGAATGAAATGTATGAGAACGTCACATCTGAGCACTCTCAGGTCTCTAGGCAAGAATGCTGCTTTTCACAAGAAATGAGGAGTTGGTAAATTAATCAAAATGTTTGGGGAGCGAATGAAATCCCTTCCCAGATACATTTATGAAATCTGTCATTTCAGACGTGGCACATTTCCAACAAAAAGTATTCTGCATTGGAAAAAACACAAAACTTGTGTGTAGAGTATCAGTTGTGACAACTGCACATGTGTTCTTTCCACTAAATATACTGCAATTATATACTTAGATTAGTGATGCAGCTAGCTATACATTTCTTTGCAGTGCACACATACATATACATCACATGTCCATGCAATGAAGCAGATAAATGTTCAATCCATATATGGGTTTAATACCTTTTTTCTACATGACTTAGACCAGGATATGTGATAGGCAGCCCCATCCGGGATTCCGCCCTGAATAGGGACCTATTTAATTGGTGTGTAGTTGTTCATATCTTTTATGCGGTGCTACCCCAGGCTCAATGAAGTTTTAGGGCAAGGGCCTCCAAACTGTGGCTTGCGGGTCAGATCTGGCGTACATGGGATGTTTTCCACAACATGAGTGGTTCTGTTGCACTGCCGCTCCATTTTCCAGCTGATCAACTGGCAGGGATTCTCTGAGCATTCGCGTCTATGCCCAGGCATCCTAGAAGACTGTGCAGCAGGACGCTGGGCATAGATGCGAATGCCCAGTGTGTCCCTTCCAGCCAGTCCACTGGAAATTGGAGCGGCAGAGCGATGGAACAATCTGTGCTGCTCACGTGGAAGGCTAGCCCTGTACACAGCGGTCTGTGGTTTAGAGACTGCTGCTCTAGGGCAGTGCAAAGAGAGATGCATTGAATTTGTCCCCTTACCTTGGGGCTGCATTTGCAACTGCATTGGCCCCGGAAAGTTGGAAAGGGCTGGGTGCTAAGTAAGATAAGCAACATTCAAGCTGTGTTTGTTTCGTTCCTTAGGAAACAGTTGGAGAGCCATTCTATTTGCTTGTAACGACCCTAAATCAAAGGATAAACAAAGGTCCCGTTGACGTAATAACTTGCAAGGCACTGTACACACTAAATGAAGACTGGTTACTGTGGCAAGTACCTGAATTCAGTAGAGTGGTATGTTTGTCATGTATGGTCTCTACAAATGAAACCAACAAGCTTTGTTGTTGAGGGAGACGTTGTATATTATAGCCATGCACTAACTGCTTAAAGTCAAAATTTCTGTTCCAAGAATGCTTGATTTTTGTAACAGTGGTTTGGGAGTTAAATCTGAATATCGAGGGCAGCCCTGTAGGTGGGGCGGCCTGAAGGAGGGATCTGTTTGGTCAGATTTTAACTCACAGGCCACGCAGCCCTCATTTGGGCTGCTCAAGACTTGCGCCAGCAATTTTGCTGGCATAGATCTGAGCAGCCCCATAGGGCTGCATGGGGCTTACCCCGGGGTAAGGGGAAAAACATCCCCTTGCCTCGCGGTGAGCTCCAACTGCCTCCTACCCTGCATAGGATCCAGTGCAGGCCAGCTGACCTGCCCGCTCCCATGCAGGTTAAGATTGGACTGTGAGTTACGGAGGTCAGCAGGAGGTGCTTTAACATGGTACAGCAGAGACCTCATTCAGGGCAAGCCCTTAACCAACTTCCCAGCACTGACATGACTGTGCTGCATCCTGCAGTTGGAGGGAGTAGTCCCGGAGGCTTCCTCAAGGTAAGGGAATGTTTGTTCTATTAGCTTGGAGCTGCATTGCTCTTCCCATGGCTGGAAAGTTGGTTAGGATTGCGCCCTTACTGAAGCACAAGGGAAACCACTTGAGAACTGAAACCAGACCTGGCACATTGACATAACAGAGGTGGGTAAAAACTAAATGTGATAATATTTTTGAGGAATCTGTGTGTGCATTCTCTGTTACAATGCAAGATACACTGTTAATGATGGCCGAATGATTGCCATAATTTTAGACTTCTGAGTGATTTCAGTCTTCAGTGTAGTTTGAGACAATATTTATACCCTTGCAGGCATTAAATGTTATCTTTGAAAAAATCCCAGAAAATGAAGGTGAAGATGCGAAGGCGAAGAATATGCAAGTTGATGTTCTGGATTGTGACACCATTGGGCAGGCCAAAGGAAAGATCCTGCAGGCCTTTCTAAGCAAGAATGGCTCACTTTATGGTCTCCAGCTCAGTGAAATGGGTCTCGGTAAGGCCGTGTTCATATTTGTCATCACTTCCTGTATAGTTGCTTTTGCGTTATCACTTTGTGGAACAGCATTTTGAAGACTATAACGCCAACTGCAAAAAAATAAAAACTGCAAATGGCTACTTCTCCGTTTCTCATTGAGACCAACAAACCACTGAAGTAATTATGTCATTTTCACTTCCTGCATAACATCTTGCGTATTTTTGTATGGGTTGCATATAGCAGCCTAGTTGTATGAGAGAGAGTTGATGTGTAGTTGCTGAGAAAATGGTTAGCAAATTGGTGGTAATGAGAGTCAGCAAATGAAGGAATGACATCTGGTTTCGTATAATCCTCAAATCCAAATACTGTACTTCTGTGCAGATACTTGTCCTGTTTCAGCAGGCTTGCCCCGTTTGCCTCACACTTGGGGCTGCTTGGCACAGCTAAGCACAGAAGAAGATTTTAACCATTCTCAATGGCATTTTTTTGACAGCCCTTCAATTAGATGCAGAAACAAAAGAACTTCAAGACACAGATAGTTCCACCGTAATTTTGGAAGATGGGACTACTAAGCTAAACACCATACGCCACTATGAGGTAAAAACAAAGTCCCTAACACGTTGAAGAAGTCGATTTGTCAGATTGATCTTCCATCGTAAGCAACATCAAACATACTGTTAGCATTTAATGCTTGACATACAGCCCAGCTGAAAGGAGGCAGGGATGGGCCTCTTACAACACCATTGTGTAGCCAGTGTGCAAAGAATGAAATGCTCCTCTTTCTAAAGTATAATAAAAAGTAATTGATGCATTAAAAAAACAAAATGAATACCTGGAACTTTCTGCCTGCCAAAGCTAGCTGATGATGATGGTGGTGGTCTGACATTTTTATGCTCAAACTACATTCCAAGTCGAACTAGCCCCAGTACTTCCTTGGGGGTATGTGCCCCATTGAACACTGTGGGACTTACTTCTGAGTAGACATGCATAGGCTTGCACTGATGGTTTGCATAAAGCCTGGATTGTCCAAATGTTCAGGTTGTGCTCCTGTGACAGAAGATTAAATTAATAAAATTGCTTGCTGTGTCATACTCTGAAGGTCAAAGCATGCTGTTTTCAACAGGAGAGCCAGATTTTAGTTATTCTCACGATCCATTGTGAGGCCAACCCCTATTTTCTGTTGCTTACCAACTTGTGTAGAGCAGGGACTCTGTTTTTAAAAACTATTTTTAATTAGTTTTGTATTTTACTTAACTAATAAAAATAAAAAAATCTAAAGCATACTTTACACTTTGTAAAGCACAGCAAGAGTGCGGCAATATATCCTACTTACATATAGTTTTCTTACTACCAAGTATTTTATTGAAGTTACAATACCAAGTATTGTATATTCTCAGCAAACTATTTTATTTCACTTTTCAGATTTTGGATGGAGCAACTGTTAAAGTCTTTTGGAAGAAAACTGATCAAGCAGGTATTGGAAACAATACAAACTTTTTTGTGCATTTAAATTTGTGATGGCTTGTTATTTTAGGCTTGTGATTTTATCACAAGATAGTTTGTGCCTTGCAGCCCAGTCTTTTGAGCTACAGTTGTAAGATAAGTGGTTTAAGAATGGGGGCATATGGATACAATTTTATGTCGTTTAAAACCAGACACATGAGAGGCAAAGGAGAACCCTGCTTGCTTAGATCAAAAGTCCGTCTTGCATTCTGTTTTCATCAATGGATCATCACATGCCTCTGCCAAGTTGGGACATGAGGTGTAAAGGCAATAACTGTCCACGCAATCTGGGGGCCTCACAACTGAACATCTCACTTTTTGCCAAACTAGGTAAAACATGAGACAAATTATCCTATCCCATTTGGCCTGCTGTTTCGTTCTACAGGTTGAGTGTCCCTTGTCCAGACTGCTTGGGACAGGAAGGTATCTGGATTTCAGATTTGTCTGGATTTTGGACTAATTGCCTAAATATAGTGAGAAACGCTTCCTCTTGCCCTTTTCACTGTTACCCATTTAGGTGTCTTCACTGACATTTTCCAACAATGGCACACGCCACAGAGCAGAGAATAGAACTTTACAGCCTGTATGTGGGAATGAGCACAAGACCTTCCTGTGTTCACACTACAGAATGATTTAAAAAAACTCTTGGACAAAAATGTCTGGATTTCAGAATAGCCTGGATTTTGGGGTGTCCAGATAAGGGATCATCTACCTGTATAAATCAGCCTCAGAAATCAACATGTTGAGCTTATGCAAAGTTGATGATTTCAGGAAATAAAAATGTGCTTTCTGGGCTATCCCCTATTTCAGCCTGCACTGTAGATTGGAGAAGTAATTTGTGGTAGATGTATGCTGGCATTGACACCCCCCTGGTGCCAGTTGCACTGCCTACCAAAAGAGGAGCAGTGCTGGTGCAGTGCTTGCTCTGTCTGATCTAGAGCAGTGGGAGTTCTGTGATCTGAGTAGCCTGAACAGGAATATAGTTGAACATTCAGTGCCTGGAGATCTTTGTCCGTGGCTGAGCTTGCAAGCCAGGCAACAATTTAACCCCTTTACCAAGGCAGCCCATCTGAAAGAGCTGCTTTGAGCAGCAGGTTAGGAGAGGGGCACAATCAGGGCCCACCTGCCTGCCAGCTTCCTAGCTTGCTGATGGCCCACCACCTCCACCCAGCCACCGTCCCAGGATTCCGCTAGCTCTGCCACAGCTGCAGTCCTTGTCCTGCTGAGAACTTGGGGAGGAAGTTGGGAGCAGAGGAGTTCTCCCAGGATCTTCCCACACTGCGTAAATTCACGGCAGCGGAAGGGGAAGTGGAGGAGGGAGACAAGTGGAGGGAGGAGGATGCAAAGCCTGCTGGTGTGTGCACTGCTCAGGGTGGAATCATGTACTGGTGCATGGGGGTGGTGCTGCTGTATGATGTATGGTGCTATGGTGTATGGTGCTGGTATTGAACACCCAGGCAGAGGAGTGGGTGGTGGACTTTGAGCAGCAGAGCAACTTGGGCTGCCCTTGCCTATCCTGAGTGCGTGTCATTTTCTGTCTCTTTCTCCTTTGACATATTGCTCAGACGAGGAATACTCGGATAACTATTGCCACCTGGTAAGTCCATCAGCAATCCCTAACAAACTCATTATTCCTTTACTCCCTTAATGCTGCATCTGCATGAACATCTGTGTGAACTTTTCTTTCAGATACTGCCAGACTCTAAAGCAGCCAAAGATATACAGGGCACAAAACATAAAAGGAAACAAAAATTTAAAGTGAAGGAAATGTATCTCACCAAACTCCTTTCTACAAAGGTAAGTCATGCCTGGGTTTTATTTTATTCAAGGCTGGATCATGGAACGTTAAAGTAGAAACTTTGCGAAGAGTGCAGCCCATCACAAAGCTAAACCTGCTTCACTTGTATACCTTTGAAAACTAAAGTGACTTTGCAAAGAATGATGCAATTGATTATGGCCACCTGCACAACTATCCATTTATTTCTTATTGGCTAGGGACTTCCCATGCTTCAGTGGGCTTCTCCATTGAGTTAAATGAATCAAAATCACTGTGTATGCAGACAAGATTCATCCACAGATCAGCACCTTTGCTTGAGATGAATCCGGAATGTGATAGAACCAGGGAGCTGACTTTTATATGCTATGGGAGAACCCATTTGGTGTGGAATTGTATTAATTTGGCAAAACATATGCTCACTCCTGGAGATGTGAGAAGATTAACTGCCCAATCCTAACCAGGACCAATCTGCCCCTTATGACAGCAGAACACAATTTCACTGTTGAAATTGGCCATACGGGGTGAGCATTTGGGGCTTGCCAGAGGCCCACTGACCTTGCTGGCTGGCTGCCTGCAGCAGTGAAGGTAAGCCAGCAGCCGTGGCAGGGTGGGTGGGTGGATATGGGCAGGGCGGGGGAGGAACGGGGGACTTTCCTGGGGACGACGACGGAGAGGGAGGGAGGGATCTCAGCGACACTGGCACATGTCCTAACCCTGCTCCCTGCTCCCTTTTCCTCCTTGGACTTGTGCCAGCAAAATACTGTAGGTGGCACAGATCTGAGGATATCCACTGGAGGAGCAGAGGCTTGCCCTCTGGATTTCACACACACACACACACACACACACACACAGAGAGAGAGAGAGAGAGAGAGAGAGAGCACTCCATTGTCATCAGTAGTGGAGAATTTAGTATTGGGCTGTTGGGAAGTTTTCATCTGCACTAGTTGGGAATATGACTACAGTAAAGATTATTGGAATGGTAATTGAAGGAGGTTGTATGTAAGAACCTAAGAAAACCCCTGTTGTAGCAAACCAAAAGACATCTGGTGGCCAATCAGAGGTGTCTGGGAAGCCCAGAAGCAGAATGAGAAGGCAGAGTGACGCTTGCTGCAATGTGGCATGTAACAACCCCTCCCCCACTGGCCATTGTAGCCAATGACGACTAGGAAGGATCAGTGACCAAGTGCATTGCAGCATCTGCAATACAGCACTTACTGTGCTCTTCCCCAGCAACTGGCATTCAGCCAGCGGTTTCAGATCGCCACCATGACTCATGACCACCGACGAAGGCCTTCCATTAATTTGACTAAGCCCCCTTTGAAGCCATGCAAACTCGTAGCTATGCTAGGCTAGTTCTAGCACTGTAGGAAGCGCTGGGTGTTGAATGCTGAGGGTGTGTGTGTGTTGGGGGGTGCTTGTGGCAGGCATGATTGGAGGCGCCAACTTTGTTGTGCAAATTGCTTTTGCTGGTGTTGTTAATTTACATTCCCAGAAATCTTCTGCCTATGCATGTGTAATAAGTATTTTTTTAATTTGCTCCATAGATTGCTATTCACTCAGTTGTTGAAAAGCTTTTCAGGAGCATTTGGACTTTGCCCAACAATAAAGCCCCAGTGGCCGTCAAGTATTTTTTTGACTTTCTGGATGCTCAGGCTGAAAATAAAAAAATTGCAGATCCAGATGTGGTCCACATATGGAAGACAAACAGGTACACATCTTTTCACTGTAAGATTCAAAACAACATTCCTGTTCAGGAAATGGAAACATTTCCCCCTCCTGATCCCGATTGCCAAGCCCTGTGGCTGCTACCTGGTCAGGAGCAATGGCAGGGGAGTCCAGGCTGAGGCTGTAGTGGGTGAGGGACAGGGTTAAAAAGCTCTGACCCCTCCACCACAGTCCCAGCATGCAACAGCCTGATGTGGTCTGGTGGCTGGTTTGAAAAGCAGCGTTACATCCACGAGCAGTGAAGAGAGGCTTAATGCAACATTCAGTTTGGCTCAGGGGAATGGATTGCAACACTCCAAAGCCTCAGTTCAATACAGGTTTATTAATTTTATTTAAAATATTTATCCCCTTCCTTTATGCTCCCCACTGGGAGAGTCTGAGGTGGTTTACAGTATATTATCCCCCCCCCCAATATAGAAGTTGGAATCCTGTGCCTAATGAGCTTATCACCTTAAAGAAAAAAAAATGATGTGGGAGATTAAGAGAGGGCAACTCAGAAAAGACCCCAGATTTTCTGTTCTGCCATTGGCATGCCCCCTCCCCTAAAGGAGCGGAACAGGGGCTTGAATTAGGCATCCTTAAACTCATTGAAATCCAGATATTTTAGGTTTCTTTTTGCTGGTGATTATTAATAGTAGCAGTTCCCTGTCATCTGAAAAGCAGCCTAGAACAAATAACCTGCAGTCTAAGTAATATTGAGTTGTTTGCTTTTTGTCTGACTAGTCTTCCTCTTCGCTTCTGGGTAAATATACTGAAGAACCCCCAGTTCGTCTTTGATATTAAGAAGACTCCGCATATAGATGGCTGTTTGTCAGTGATTGCTCAAGCATTCATGGATGCATTTTCCCTATCAGAGCAGCTGCTAGGAAAGGTAATAGCAACATCCCTGTTTTATGATATGCTTTCCTTAGGCTCCGTCTTCCAGACTAATTGCTACGCAGCACTTGTTGAAATGGGTAGTTTTAGTCTATCTAGACCTTTCCTGACTGATTTGGATTTTAGTATCTTAATTCTACTGAAAACATATGCACTGATCCAGCAATGACAGTGTGTGCTCAGAAGCAGATTTTGTTGTGCTCCCACACACGCACGCACACCTCGTGTGAAATGGGGTCTGTTCTTGCATATATGGTAGTGTTGTGCGAAATTAAAAATACAAAAACCCATCTTTAGAACCTTGCTGGATTATGGCAGATTCAACTGCTTGGGAATTCAGTTGATATTCAGTTCCCTTTTGTCTGATCACAAAGTCTAGCCAACTGATTGAGATGAGCACATGGGGAACTGTGCAATATATGCACTATGCTTCATTCCTTACTTCCTAATAAGTACTATATTTTGAACATGGGAGCAGTAAACTGCACAGTGTTGTCAGTGGACACATACTACTAAGGAGTGCTGGCAAAGTGGTATTTACCCGAAGGATCTTGCCTGCCTAAGGATCTTGCTCTTTCCTATGGCAGTTTCCTGAACCCTCCCCAACCTTGGAATGGAGTGGGACACGGCCTGGGGCTGCAGTGGGAGTGGCAACGGGACTGTCAGAAGGATTCCAATGATTTTCCCCCTCCTGCAAGTTTTCTGCAGCTTGGGAGCTTTACTTAGGGAGCTGCTCTGGGGAGGACGAAATATCAAGATCACTTGTGTGGCCTCTGTTACACTTGTACTACTTGGAAAGCACCCCATTGATTCTGGAACTGGGATCGGGAGACTACTGATGTTCTGTCATGCAGTTTTAGGCCACTTTAGAGCGCAGATGAAAATAATGAAGGACAATTTGGAAGAGCTGGAGGTTTTTTGAGCTTCAGCTGCGGTTGTAGTTGGGTTGATGAAGAAGCAAACATAAATGTTGTCAAGATTGTAAAGTTACTTTTCAGTTATTATCTTTTAACATGATCCAGAAAAGGGCTGCCTGCCTCTTCAGCAGTGCAAATGGCTGTGGCTGACACGTAAAAGCCACGTCACGCCCCGCAGGGCCACCTGCTGCTCGGCAGGTCTGTCAAAGGGGCCTCCCACCTCTGGACTGCAATGCATTGACCCAGCAGTGTCTTGACTAACAGTGTCTCAGTGGCCTTGAGCAGGCACCGCACTTCTCGCAGCAAGGGGAGATGGCGCGTGTCTGTGTTCTGGCCTCCATGAATCGGAGAGTGGTCCGAACATACTTTACGGTATCCCTTATGCCAGTCAGACTTTGCTGACCTAACTGGGCCGGCCTAACTCCAGGTTAGGATTGTGTTCTGAATCACAGAGCACAATGCTAACCTGGATTTAGGCTGGCACAGTTAAGCCAGCATAGTTTGGCTGGTACTAGGGATAACATAACATATGTTTGGACCACTCTCCAAGTCAGAGAGGCCAGCACACAGATGTGCATCGTCCCCCTTACTCTGAGTGGTCCAAATGCCTTTACAGTAGCCCTTGTGCCGGCCAGGTTTTGCTGGCCTAACTGTACCGGCCTAACTCCAGGTGCACCCACAGTCTTGTTCACTTCCTCCTCTTTTTTCATGCTCTTAAGAAGTCACTGAAAGCTTTACATTTTGAATGAAGGGCAGTTCCTAGATTTGGGCAAACTCAGGAAACTGGTTCATTCCAATTGTGGTTAATGTAAAAACAGCAACAGGCTCAAACTGGTTTTCAGTCTGGTTTGATAACCTCAGTTGGAATAAATAATTTCCAACGTTTGGATGTAAACGAGAAATGGTGGTTTATTTAAAACCAAAAATTGAAGGTTTCAGCTCGCGTGTAAAGAAAGGGGAAGCGCAGATGCAAGGCTTGTCATACCAGCTTCTGTCTAAACTATGGTTCAGTCGTCTGTCTGGACTGGGCCTGAAGTATGCAGTATGTGACTACACAGGTTTAGGCCTGAAGTAGGCAGAATCAGGCCAGTGTAGTTTCGTTTCGTTTTGAGGTCTTTCAGGTGGCCTCCCACATGGCAGTTAATAAGACAGCGAGGTGGTCGGGCAAGTCTGAATGGTGGTCTTCAGCACAACGATGTTTGAGAATTGCTCCACTAGGCCAGAGCTTCATCAGCTATGAATAAATGATGTCATAGGAATGCCACGATGACATTCTGCAGCCAAGTGGTAACCATGTGTTAATGTGTGTGTGTGTGTTTTAAAGGAAGCGCCAACAAATAAACTTCTTTATGCGAAGGATACTCCATTTTATAAAGAAGAGGTTAAAGCATTTTATAAGGCAATAAAGGATTTGCCTTCATTGTCCACTTCAGAACTGGAAGAGTTTTTAACTCAGGAATCTAAGGTATGTGTTTAATCGTCTCTGCTGCGCCCCACTCTGTGCAGATGGCCTGCTAAAAAGCATGCCTTGGAATTAGCCACCTGGATCTCGACGTGAATTCAGCACTGCCCCTGCTTTACCCGACCAAGAGCCTGGTCCTATCTGGGCAAGTGCCACGGGCCTGGGACCAGGGCCATCTCCAGGTGTCACAAACATGCCGCAAAGGCTGGGTCACTGCCAGGCCCAGTGCCGGGGGCGGAGGAGGGTGCACTGCCGTCCAGTGGCAAGGGGTCCTGCCAAGGACATGAACAAGGCGGGGGAGGGTTTGGAGAAGGTGGGGCTAGGCAGGTGGAGAGGAGGAGCAGGCCAAGGTAGTGGTGATGCCGGCAGCTTTGGGCTGCAGAGTCCAACATGGTGATGGTGATGCCCCACTCACCACCAGCAAAATAGCTGGCGGTGAGCGGAGTAGCCCCATTGCGGAGCCTGCAGCTTTCCTCTGGGGGGTGGGGGCAAAGTCCCCTTCCCTTGAGGAGATCCTGGTGGCTGCCACGAAGCAGCAGCTGCTGTTTTGGTGCCACTGTTTGCATGGAAGCCCCCACAAAAGGGATCAGGCGGTGAGAAAACACACCCAGCATGGGCTGATCAAGCCACACTATCCACGTTCCCCCTTCCATGTATCATTTCTAATGTTGCGGCTGTTACTAACTTACTCAGATATAAACAATTTCATCAGATTTTTCTCTTTTCTCCCCAGAAACATGAAAATGAATTTAACAAGACAGAAGCCTTGAATAAAATCTATCAATACATAGCAAGATATTTTGATGAAGTAAGGTGCTTTGTTGTCTCTCTGGCTAACCTGTGTGTGTGTGTGTGTGTGTGTGTGTGTGTGTGTGTGTGTGT
>JAJKFI010000095.1:874492-894467 GCA_029204185.1 Lerista edwardsae
TGTGTGTGTGTGTGTGTGTGTGTGTGTGTGTGTGTGTGTGTGTCCGTCCTGGTATCCACTGGGGTTCTGTTCCAGACCCCACTGTGGATACTGGGGATGCCTTTTTAAAGATAGGGGAATATCAGTGGTTTTGCTGCAACAAGGTTAAAAAAACAATTTGTTTAATGTTCTCCCATTGTTTTAATAGTATCCATGGTATCTGAATAACTGAAACATTGGATACCGAATCAGTAGATACCAGGGCACACCTGTATTTTACTGTACTTGTAGTCATGAAGCTTCCAACCCTGATTGGCTGAATTGGTGTGATGGCACATGTTTACGAACATGCCAATTGCTGAGTTCAGAATGTTTGTTCTATGTGATCCGCATTCATTTGGCTCAAGGCCCAGTTCTGTGGCTTGATTTACATGTAACAATAAACCATTACTGCTGGAGCTCACCCATCATCCACGTTCCAAACACTTTTGATTCTGCAGTTCATCTTTCTAGCGGAACCAAAACCTGGATCTATATAGTTCCCAGTCTCAGTGCAGCTCTTTGGTTGTCTTCTATGGATTGTACTTGGCTGATTTCCTTCATTTCAAAGTGCTCCACAAATCCAGCCCCATTCTCACTACTTATCTTGTGTGCTAAAGTATTCCAGGATGCGCAATTCAGACATTGATAGCTGGCTAGAGCGTAATTTGCATGTTTGATAGGTGCAAATCACTGCCATGCTTTGAACTCAACAGCATTGGGGCAGCTTCCACACATTGGGTACATTGTTTATCATGATGGTTGAACCTGGGAGCCTGTTGCTCTTGGCACAGTTCCATAGCTTAGTGCTCCTGCTCTTCCACAAGGCTGAGGTTGCACTACTCAAAACACTTTAATAGAGATTGCTGTCAGCAGTGGAAGTGGTGCTTATCCTGTGATTGATAGTTACTTGTGAAATAAGATGCTGAAATAGCCTGGCATTAGAGGGAATAGTTTGCTCAGACAGAGCTTTTGCTTCATGTTGAGAGAATGTGTTAAAAAAATAACACATTTCTTTGTTTCCATAGATACTGAATAAATTGGAAAAAGAACGAGGACTTGAAGAAGCTCAGAGGCAGCTCCTGAATGCAAGAGCTTTAGTTGATGAAAAGAAAAAATGCAAGTGGATTTCATCGGAAGAGTTTAATGATTCCCAACCATGATGGCATTCAAAATACTGGGCCAAATCCCATTCTCCTCCCAAGTCACTAGTAGCAAGCTAGTGCCTCCGGCTGGAAGGGGGACTGCAGCTTGAACCAAAAGACTTGCCGAAGGCTGTTCAGAGAGACTCAGAGACTTGGTTCATGGCCGATGTGGATGCGCAGCCAGGACACATCTGTATCAAGGGAAGAATGTTGCCACGGCTGATCTCCTTTGCTGAATGAAAGTGATAAAGGTTTAGGCAGTATTTTTTTAAAGAGTATGTTTACCTTGGCAAGTATTTTTTTAAAAAAATATATAATGTGGTTTAAGAAGTCCAGAGCCATAGACCTTGTATTAAAGAACCTGCTTGCAGAGTGGTGCTTCCATAGATAGAGTTTGCCTGTATCAGGCTGCACGCCCTCCCAGTACTGTGACAGTTAGTGTGGGCCTTAAGAGTCCCTTAGAGTTTTTTCTATATAAGCACAAATATTGCTCCTGCTGTACAAAGCCGGCATGCTGGGGCCTTAAGGAGTACTACATCATTGGACACATGGTTGGGCATACTGAGCCTTGTGTAGTGTTTGTGTGTGTGTGGTATTGGACTGATGTGGAGATCTCTGATACATTCCTACATGGAGAATTTTCATGGCTGGTATCTGTATGCAGTAGGGACTAGCTCACATTCCGTTGAAATTTGTCAGTTACTTTAACTGCAGTTAGTAGACGAGTGGTTCTCAAACATTTTAGCACGTGACCCACATGAAGTGATGTCATGGCTGGAACTGGTTGGCTATTTCTCAGCCATTTTTCAATAACGAAGTGAATTAGAAAGAACAAACCACCTTGACACAGGCAAAACAACCACACAGCCCTCTGCCTTTCAGTGTCCCATCTTCCCCAATTTTCAATATGACTGCCCTAGGTGCTTCATGACTCGCCTGAAATTGGCTTGCAACCCACTGGTAGGTCCCGACCCAGTTTGCCACCTATTCACTAACTGCAGTGGTTCCCATTCTTTATATAGGTTGTTTGCACCCATTATAAATGTCCAGGAAAAAACGCAGACAAACTCCCTCTGAAAATTCAGGCAAGACAAGGACAAGTTAGCATTAAGACTGTATACCTGAGCCAGGCTTCCTTTCACCCCAGAAAAATGGGGGGGGGGATTTGGTTTTTAAAAATTCTTTATTAGGGGCATCAAGTATGCCAGCAGAAAAAAATTCAGTGATATCACAAACACTGGAATGAGCCAAAAAAGTAGATAAAAATTTTAAGTAGGTTCTTTGCTATTCTTTTTAATTTAAATAGGAACCTCATGTTTATTTCATGCAAATACCACCAAGCCTTCATCAGTGCATTAATTAGGGGAGTGCAGGTACTCTAGGGAGCTGTTTCCAAATAGTAGCAGTTTCAGCATATACCATATATTGGGGCCAGATAGGTTGTCCATATGCTCAGTATTAGCTACATTGTGTGGCCACAGCTTTTCAGAAACAGAACTTTCTTTGCCCCACCTGAAAGTTCCAGGAATTGAACCTGAGACCTTCTGAGACAACCCTTCCCTTTTCCAAATGCTGCTCTTGCGATTTTTTCTGTGATAAGACCTCTTCCCAAAATGCAAAACAGAAGTGATTAATCACACTTCCTGGGTTGAGGGAAGAGGTCTTATCTCAGAGCTACTAATTTCTTCTGAGCCCCTGGAGAATCATTGCAGCCACGTTGCCATGGTAAGAGCTTTTTTTAAACACTGCTAATTAATGTTTAGCCATTTGAAAGTATGTAAAAATGTGAGTAGATAGATAGATACCACTTTGGTGGGAAGGTGATGGCATTCTGTGCGCCTAGGCGTAGTCATGCCGGCCACATGACCACGGAAGCTTGTCCTCAGGCAAACGCTGGCTCTTTGGCTTAGAAATGGAGATGAGCACCGCCCCCTACAGTCCGTCATGACTAGACCATTTGGTTGTTGGGAAACCTTTACATTTAATTAATGTTTAACTCAATGAGTCTTTCTCTTCTGGGGTGGCTCTGTGCTGCGTCAAATCAACAGTTGGGAAAAACGCGGATGAGAAGGTTCCATCTGTAATTGGTTTGTCAAACACAGTAATGAAACACACTTACCCAAACATGAGAAGTACTAACCATCCTTTCTGGACATGGCCATCTGGTCGCAAGAAGAAAGATGGCAGCTGCTTAAATCTACTTTTTCTTATCTTTCACTTGTCCAGATTTGTTCCTTATTCATTCACTTTTCACACGCTGGCACTGGAAAACTTAACATGTCTAGGGTTGGCATTTATACTGTATTTACCCAATGTTTCCTTCAGAGGTGTTCACTAACAAACTGTTAGGAACAGCTAGTATGAATTTTTAAGTAGTACTAGTGTTACATTTTTCTCCTTTCTTCAAACATTTACCTTATTATTAAGGTAATGCTTGCAATGTGAGGAATCCCTGTTCTGCAGATGACAAGGGCAATATAGTCCATGTAGTAATTTATTTTGGACAAAATGCATAGTTAAGAACACATTTAAGTTGATCAGAAGAATGAATGGATAAATTAGCAAGTATATAATAATGCCTAGCAGATTCTTCGTCCAGGTGCACTAGCATCTCTACAGCAAACCAAACAAACCTCTTGCCCACAGAAACCAAGCAAGCTGCACAAAAACAGGGAAGTGCAGGCACTTCTTCCATACATATCCTGCATACATCCAGTTATTGGGCCATAACAATTTGGAAGTATATGTGCACTTATTGCACAGCAGCTTGAAGTGGTGTGGGAGAAAAGCAAGTAGTAATTTGCAGCTGTGAAATCCTTGGTTGGGTCAATTCTAATTTTGCAGAGACTGTGTAAACTTAGCACACACACACTGTCTCTCTCTCTCCTCCCTCAAAGCTTTTTGGCATTATATGCTTGAGAAAAAAGGCTTAAAACTTGCCTGGTACACCTGTCGCCCAAATGAGAAAAATATGAGATCAATAGTGCCTATGATATCTAGTCTTTAGTGGACAAGGACTGAAAGTGGTCACACCAGAAGCTGTTCGGACATTCCAACCCACTGGCCACAACCCAACAGAGTTAGTGCCTGATCCAGAAGACCCTATCACTGGCAGTACATGTCGCGATTGTGCCGTGTACTAAGCACGTCTGCAACAATGCACTGCCCACACTGGGCTGGTGCTCAGTTAGTGGACAGGATGGGCAGCACTCCACAGGCGGATGGGACGGCCAGTGCTCTAGCAGCACCAGCTGCTGGTAAGTCTGTTTGGGGCAGAGGGGAAGGGGGAGGGGCAGGAACCACACGAGGGAGGGGCTGGGTGGCCCTGCAAAGGGGTGGGACCCGACGGTGGCTTCCAGTTCCAAATCTTATCTCCAGTGGTGACCTGGGCAGCCCAACTCATTGCTGCTGGATTCACTGCCAGCAAAATAGCCAGCAATGAGCTGAGGAGCCCCATTGCGGGTAGCAAGGCTTTCCCCAAGGGAAGGGGACGAATGTCCCCTTCTCCCAAGAACCCTCCAGTGGCTGCTTGGCCCCCACAGGATGCAGCAGTAGCCATTTTGGTACCGCAGCTTCTATGGGAGCCAGGCAGTTCTGGATTGGGTTGCCACAAGCAATTAAACATGTTAGATTGGATGATTAAAGTCATAACCATTTATAACTCAGGAAAGCAAGTATTCAGCTACATTTTTGGAACTATTGAGCATTACAAAGGGCTCCTCCAAATCATACCACTTTAGCAAGCAAACTAACAAGGGTTCTCATGCAGTATTGTAAATTTTTTTAAGAAGTATTATTTGTAAAACTGTTGAATAATTTGATATTTACTATGCGTCATATCAGAATTAAAGAATGAAATGTTTGTGACAATCTGCAGACAAAGCCATATTACAGCACTATTGTAATTGCTTAAAACCAATTAAACTTATGTTCAGTTTTACAGAGGGTTCAGCTGACTACAATTTGTACAGAATTGTACAAGAATAATTCCTATTTATGTTATTTAAGCAACTGCCTAGAAAGTGTAAATGTAAATGAAAATATATTGTATGTTTACAGTGAAATGTTTTTCAAATACAAAAGTACAGTATTTGCTATTTTATTAATTTGTCTTTTTGATATGCTTGCAATTTTGTTTGTCATGTGCGCCAGCTTTTCAGATAAATCCAGCATGGGAACAGATGCTGCAATAGAACATTATTGATTTAACTAGGTCAAGTTATCTCAGGATTGACGTTTAAACCAAAACCAGTTTCCAATTTTGGATATTTGCTTTACATAAAGAAAAAACCCTGCTTCTTTACATTCACCTCACCTTCCCCACTCTAGCAATTAATAAACAAAAGCAACTGATAAACTGAATAATTGAAAATGGACTTGTTCTAGATATAAGACAATCTGATATGTTGATATGACGTTAGATGGTTCTGTTAGATAAGCTAATGCTTCTTGAAGGATTGCCTGACCCCCTACTTTATAACGCTATTTCTGCCAGTTATGACTGAATGTTGGTACCAGTCAGCACCAGCTCAGCTGTTCTTGCTGCAGACTCCACTTCCTCTATGGTCTCTGATCTGGAAGACAGTATTAGACACTTTGATAGTCTGCCGCTACCAGGGCAGATCTTTGTCAACAGTATGTGGCAGTTCTTTGTCTCGTCAACCGGGCTACATGAAGAGATGGGCAGCCCAATTCAGAGCTACTGCCAGGCAGCTACCGCTGCATCCCACAGGAGCCAGGCAGCCGTGGGAAGCTCCACCGGGAAAGAGTGCAAGGCGGGTGAGCAGTTTACTTGTTTCTGCACCAGCTATTTAGTGAGGGCCTCTATAAGGCTGCACGGCCTTACATGGAGGTTGGGAACCAGCAGCGAGAGTTGCCACCGATCCTGCCCCCTCACCACCCCGCCCCAGAACGCCCTCCGGCCCAGCCTCAAAAGGTTGCATTGCCAGTGAGCAGCGGACTCACCACTTGCATGTGAGTGGTGCTCCCTCTGGGGTATGCACAGCCAGCATCATCATGGCGCTGCCTCAGTGCCGGCAGTAATGGCTTACTGCCGGAGTTGGAGGCACTTTATGGCTTGTGCCACACCAGCACAAGCAGTGCACTCCTACCGCTTGTGCTTGAGGACTCTGGATTGGGCCCTCAATTTCTTCTCTCCCCTGCCCAACATACCTGCTCCAGTGGGCATTGTTCTACCAACTGGTGCGTGTGAGAATGCTTGGGCCTTCCCGCAGGCGCCTGCAACCTTTCCATAATCACAAAGTGCTTTATGGCACTTCTGCAACAACATGAAGGCCTGACACGCTGGCAGAACTTGCATTCCACCAGACCACCTCTGTGTTAGGATAGGGGCCTGTGAAAGCCTGGGAAAATGTTTCTCAGGCTACTTGAGGGCACATTTCATCCCTATGCCAAGCTATTAAACAGTTATGCAACCCACGGTAAACAATGCTGAGATAGTTCTTTAAGCCAGTTGGAAGGAAGAAATTGCCATTGCCATCAATGAGTCAAGGGATTAAACAAAAGAGGAAGCATCCGATGTTGGGAGATGTTGAGCTGCCCGCCTATCTTCATCACCCAGCCCACAGAGTTCAAGGTAAGATTCAGGTTCAAAACGTTCATATAGTGTATAGTAAAGAGGACCCTCAGGCAACTAACCCAGTGGTTCTCAAACGTTTTAGCACTAGGACCCACTTTTCCAAATTACAATCTGTCAGGAACCACTAGAAGTGATGTCATTAACCTGGAAGTGACATCATGGCCAGAAGTGATATCATCAAGCAGGAAAATTTTTAACACCCCCATACAACAAAATCAAATCAATTAGTTTAATAAAGTATTTAAAATTAAAGTTTACAATAAGTTTTAAAATGTATTTAATATAAAGAAGATCCTTCCTAACCCTACCAAGCAGTTGCTGATCTGTTAATTCCCTAAACATCCCAAATGATGCAGTCTTATCCACACTTACTTGGTAGTGAGACCTGTTGACTATTATATAGTTTAAAGCATATACTTAGTAGCCTGTTAAAAATACAGGTCTGTAACTTTTCCCCAAATGCAGTCACTTGCAGTCATCTGGTCTGTTAAATTAAAATACACATTGAAATGAATGAGGACCCACTTGAAATTGGCTCATGACCCACCTAGTAAGTCCTGACCCACAGTTCCATAAACATTGACCTAACACCATTTTTCCTATAGGATCAATGATGCTGTAACCTTAGGTGGCATAACTCTGGCGGTTGAAGAGAACTGACTGTTAAGTATTGACAAATTATTAGCCTAGCCACACAAATGCATTCTGATAGGAACAATGACCCCCTGAGTAAAGAAAATCCAAAAATCTAATCCAAACCACACTTATCATTGTTGCAATTAAACAACACACACAAGGAAGTTGATTTTACAAAAATATATTGTTATAAATAGATTTGATCATTGTGAACAAAAAGTTATTTGCACAACACACAATCTCTGTATAAAAGTAAAAATGAATATTCATACTTCATTTATAATAAAGATTATTTTTTCAATATCGCATAATATTGTATTAAAGTGCCAATAATTAAGTATATAGATAGCAATCCTGAAATTGCCTTAGCAATCAATATTGACAGAGTTAATGTAATTTGGTATTGGATTGCTTTAGTATTTTTAACTGCATGATGGCACGTTGCCAGTTTCAAAGTCACGGTACCAGAGAACATCATATTCAGAGCATGGAGGTAGGGGTTCCCAAGGGATTGTCCAAACAGCCAAGGTCTTTAAAAAGGCTTGAGAGAGATCTCATTAAGGAAATGTTTTAGTGCAACATGATAGTCCCTTACACTCCTAATATTTTTTTCAAAAATAAATGTTTTTCTTTTATTTTAAGTGTGTATTAAAATGATTTTTAGTTACAAATAATACAAAATAATGCTCAATATATTTAGACCTTTCATCTAATCCAAGGCACAGCTAGGTGTATTTTTGGCAAAGGATGAACGAAACATATCTAATGCTTAAGGGTTTCATTTTGATTTGGAGTCCCAGCTGATAGATCATACTCTTCAACAAGCTTATTTCTTTAATCGGTACTAACTACCGACCAAGCCCTCTCACTGGAGCCACCAAGTTCTTGCAGCTGTTTTTTCTGTGTGGTTTCTAGTTCTTCCAGACGCTTGCGCAGTAGGGAAAGCTCTCTTTGATGCTGTTCTTCCTTGAAATTAAGAAGCAAACCCAAGGAGGAAACAATACATTAAGTATAATGTTAACACATACAGTGGGGCCCCAGGATCCGTCATCTGCAGATTTGACTCACTGCATGGTCCCAGTTTATATGCCCATTAATTACAAAAAAAAAGTGCGAAAATCAGGTTTTCTACCTTTGCATGGCTACTGCTCTGTTTCCAAGCCTCTCAGGGCTAAAAATAGCCTTAAGATCCACTTTTGGGTCTCCCAGTGTCATGCATTCAGTATACAGCATTCAGACACTAGATGGGGCTGAATGTAATAGAATCTATTAGATTCCATTACATTCAGCTTTATCTAATGGCTGAATGTGGTACAGCTTTGCATCAATGGTCTCCAGATTCCGGCCCACAGGCTCCTTCCCTGGTGTGAACAGCACTTTCTGTTCCACCAGAAGCGGCTGGTCACAAAAACTCCTGGGGGCTGTGGTCAGGGTCTTTCAGAGCTTCCCAGCTGGGATGGAAAGTGCCATTCACACCGGGGAAGCCTTTCCCCGCTGCAGCAATTTCTAGTTTGGAGACCACTTAACTGCTATATACTAATATATTCTGGGACAACGCTGGAAGACCCAGAACTGGGTCCTTAGAGCTCTTTTTAGCCCTGAGAGGCTTGAAAATGATGCAGTTTTGCCATGTGAAGGTAGGAAGCCCAATTTTCACACGCTTTTTTACAATTTAAAGACCCATTAAACAGGGACCCCAGAAGCCATGGATTTCTGCATCCATGGGGTGATGGTGGTTCAGGAACAGAACCTCACAGATACTGAAATTGGACCAGTATATACAGGGACTGTAACCAGCACTTCTAAAACATCTACGTATGACATCTGTAAAAAGGGCAATCTTTTCTTGTAACTTTTTACTTACACAATCCTGTCTGAACATATTATGCTACAGGAGCAGAATGTACACATTGAAATGAGATGCCCTATGGTGGGTCAAACAACTTGATTAGCCCCAAAGTCCACCTTAAGCACAATGATGGTATGAACTGCATTGTAATTGCATATTGTATTGGTGCACTAAGAGAGCTCCTAACTTAGAGTTCCTAAGAACAAGAACCCCCTTATTGCTTAGCCCCCAAAATTCAGATTAATATAAGCCCCACTGAAAGATTAAATTCACATGCAATATATGATCTGAAGAACAGTGAGCTAGTTCCAAAAATGTGCTTATTTCTTGAAAAGTAGCTCTCCGTGTCACACAGCAAACCACTTAGGAAACAGAGGCACTTCTAAGAAGCAGCTTGCAATAATCCACATCTGAACAGTCAATTTTTTTTTGGGGGGGGGACAGTTTTATTATGCCCTCTGTATTCAAAATTTTCAGAAATAAATCTCACACCTCTGCATTCTGTTACTGCTTATTTTATTCCTATTGTCCCCTAAACAAACCCTGTTCACCCACCTGTAGGTGAGGGAAAGATGCTTCTGGTCCAGGAATCAAGGTTGAAGACAATAAATTGCCAGGACTCAGTGTTGGAACATTAGGAAACAGAATTAACCTGCGAAACTCATTGTGTCTGCGCTGCAAATCCTTTAGCCTTTTCTGAAGGCGGATATGTTCTTCAAAAGGAACATTCTGTCTGAAATAAGCAGCAAAAGATACATCATGCAGACATCAAGAGATTTTTAATTGGGATACTGACTTCTTCAAGCATACCAAGGCTATCACAGCTAAAGCCTCAGACAGTGACAGATGTAGTTAGGGGATTTACCTATTTATAATATTGACAGTAATTTTATCCCTAAAACAGAATGCAATTTCAAACAAACATTCAAATGTACCTATTTAAAACCTGGTTTTCTGTTTCCAATTCTTCAATCTTGGCTTCCAAGAGCTCTATTTTCTCTAGCAGTTTCTTTTGCTTATTGTCATTAAGTGTCTTTCTCTGCATTAAAAAAAAGTGAAATGTACATTTGGAGAAACAAATATCCATTTAACTATAGACCCCCAGTTACTTTAAAGGCAATATTTAATTTTCTTTGCCATTTGCTTTAATTGGGGTCTAACACCCACATTTTCAGGTTAAGCACATACGTAGGGGATGGGGGGAAGCATTGAAAACAGATACAACTGTCTTATTTACTGTAGGAAATGATCACAATGCAAAGGTTGTGCCAGTTACATTGGCAAAAAATAAGGCCTTTGAATTAGGGGATGTTGCATCCCTTCAAGGTCAACAACAGAAGAACATTTTTGTCAAGACAAGAAGAGGAACAAGGTGAAATAATGACCCCCTATTAGGATGAGAGGTAGCTGCAGAAAACCAGCTATGCCTTCCTCTCCCGTTCAAATTTCCTGTTTCTTCTGAAGTTTAGGAGAGGTAGAAAAGCAGAACTGCAGAACCATAGAAACAAACTTTGTTGTGAAAACGCCCATCGCATGTACATTTTTCTGCAGGACAAATATAATCATATACAACACCAGCAGTTGGTGGTGGTATGTAACAGTTAATGCTTGATGCTTTGACCAATTCCAATTAGACTTTAACATCACTCTTGAGCCTATATAATTTCTTGATACTGACATGGCTTCTCCGCCCCTTAAAACTTAAAGGTAGGTTAGGTGTAAGAAGCTAATGATTGACTTTGTTTTACAGATCAGGACATACTGCCCGCTAATAGTACCGGAAACACAGCATAAGTCTGGTAGTTCAAAATGAAAAGCTTCCGTCGAATGTCAGTAATCACTATACCTTTTTCTGAGCAACTGCTGCTCGGTGCAATTTCTCTTTCATCTGGTTATATTTTTCTTCTCCTTCTGTGATGCGCTGAATAAGTGTATGTTTTTCTTCCAGCCATTCTATGTGCTTGTTTTCCACGTTTCTAGAAAAAACGATTGTTCTCTTGCAAGGTAGGTCCACCTATCAGGCAGCCTACACCATTGCTACTCTAGCCTTGGCTCCTTCCAGTTTGCCAACACCAGGGGCAGGTGAGTTTCATTAACCTCTATATCAGATCATTCCAAACATGAGATGCAGAAGAATTATCTGCCCGCAGAAAGGGTGCCTTGCTGCATCTGTGCATAAGTCATTGATCTAGGATTCCCCGGTGCCAAGAATGAAGTACAGAGGAGTGATTCTCACAGAATGGGGTCCTCTGTTTGTGGTTAGTTCTAAACTTTCTCTAAAAGTTAAAACCTTTTCAAGTGTAAGACTGAAATGCATGCACACACAAAAGTTGAAGAAACGCTGTGTTACACTGGCATACCTGGGGAGGGTCACGGGGGTGGCGGCAAATGTCCTGGGGTGCCATGCGGAAGGGGTGGCTTCCCTCATGCCCTCAGTTGTGTCCACCAATTGCTGTGCTATTCCAGGGGTTGCCCTCCTCCTCCTCTTTTTCAGAAAGCTGTGATTCTGGTCACCCTCGGAGCTTTTGCCTCTGCTCCGAGGGCCGCTCTCCTCCTTTGCCTTTAAAAAACGTGGAGGGCAGCCCCCAGAGCAGTGTGGGAAAGCTCAGAGGCTGGCTGTGAATCGTGGCCATTCTCAGGCCCCACCACTCTGAGGGCCACCTGCCATCCTTTTCTGCTGCCCTTAAAAAAAGCAGGAGAAGGAGGTGGGCAGCCCTTGGAAAGCTTTACAGGTGGCTGCGACTGTGGCCCAATGGCCATCACCCTTTTCCAAGAAGTAACTGTGGTGACATCATTACATCATTGCAATTACTTCTGGCTTTTTGGGGGTGGGCAGAATCAGAAGGATAGATATACCACAAGCATTGAAAAGCTTTGTTTTCCTTGATATTCACACAAATATAACAAATCTGGGGTCCAAAGCTTATGCTAAAATTACAGATGTGAAAGGGAGGCTTCTGTACCAGGATATTCTATCAGAACAGAATTACATTAGGATCTGATATTATAAAAAAATAAAGACCACTCTAAGAAACAAAAATGATATTTAACTGAAACAGCAGTCCTGTCCCACATCTCAAGCTCCTTGTACACAGCAGCCATTTGTGTGTATAGTGGTATTGTATGCAGCCTCAAACACACTAGGAATTTTTATTTTTTTAATCAATAAGGATTAAATGATCTCAACCTCCAGTAATAACTTCTGGAAGATATTTAAGTGCTCACAATAAATACTTAATCAAGCTATTATCCCGAAATGGCTGGCAACAGACCAAAAGCCACATTTATATACAACACTCAAGGTAGGCTATGAGATAAGACAACACTGAAATCTATGTTGCTGGACACATTCTGGAGCAGCCAGAACCCCAAGGCCCAAAGGCAGAATTAGCAAGAGAAGCAACTTGTCCATTGTACTCTTTGATCTCTGCAGGCTCTCAGCTGCTCCCTCTCCACTGGGCCGCAGAGGATTGGCTCTTGGCAGCATCAACTGCCTCTCCTCTGCTCCAGCTGCCCTTTTCTGCATGGCTGCTGTAGCAGCACTTTGAGGGTCAGTCAGAACAACAAAGCTTGATGGTGAGCACCAGCAAGAAGAGGGGCTTGTTCAGCATATTCCAGTCTGGCATGCTTGAACTGCAAAGATTAGACATGCAGTGGACGTACACCTTGCTCACATCCAAGAATTGTACCCTTTTTTTTCATTTTTAAGTTAGAATGGTTTTAACTAGAAATTGCTTGAATTTGTTGTGTTTTCAAACTGCTGTTACAGTTGAAAGGAAGACTGCAAATACAGCAGATAAAATGGTATAAATATGAGGCAATATGAAAGTGCCAGTTGTAATTCTTTCATACACATGTAAGCTTTTCATATATGTGTGTAAGCCATCACGAAATGTTGCATTTACAAACCATGTGCATGCCTGTGTGAATTCACCCCGCAATAAAGTTATGCATCTCCTATCAGGATAATTACCACAGTATAAAGGTCCATTCACACTTCACGGAATGGGGTAAATTAGTTTCCTAATTGTGGTATTAGTAAAGTCTCAGGTTACAACTGCACAAGACAGAATTAAATGCTTTTATAATTACCAGCTCTCCTTAATGCAAGGTATTCCCAAATATAAAAATGTTTCTTGCCATATATTATTTCTTGCATACCAAAACTGGTACATATGAAGAGAGATATCCTGACTGATCATCAAAGCCCAGCCCAAACACCTGGACCTAGGAACGACCCTTTTAACTTAACCCGTTTAAAACATAAGACTTAACATAAGTCGGTATGGAAAGGGGTTGTAACAATGAAATAATAGAAAAATAGCAGTCCTTTAGTATTTACTTTGAACAGTAAAATAAACTGAATTTCTGGCTCCCTGCAAAGATCTGCTACCCCAAGGTTTTCACAAGCCTTTCTCCTTTCTGTCTTCCACTGGCAAAAGGGAGGAGCACAGTCTAGCTTCCCTCACAAGAGACATTTTCACTTATTGCAGTTGCTGTAAATAACAGCTGAGGATCCCTCAGTTTAAGTTATTATGGCAACCAAGTATTCCAAATTAATGGGGAGATGGTGCCTCACAATATAGTCCCCATCACAGGAGATGGAGCGTATCTGTTCCCGGTCCCTCTCTTATCTCATGAATGACACTCTAATGGCTAATGGCTAGGGAGGTGCATGAGCGCATTGTGAGGCATGTGGTGGACAACTGGAAGGAGTTCTCCATCACGTCCCATGACAGCAAGGGAGACAACTACACCAGTTGACAACTACAACTGCCAGCTCCCTGGCAGACCAAATTCTGGCCTTGCCATGGCTCGGCAGCTTGCAAGAGCTGCCAGGTTCTGTCCAGCTGTGGTGCGGGGCCTGGGTCTCCCGCAAGAGCTGACAGGACACTACAGAGTTTTTACAACCACATGGAGAGCCTGCATGCAGGAAGAGAGGCTGCACTTTCCCCACTCCGTTATTAAATACCATAGTGAAGCACAGGTATCCAGCTAGTTTAACCGTGTTTGAACGTTTTTGCCTGCACTGGCCTGCTCATGGACACCTCAGGCAGTGGTGGTGGGAGATGCTATCTAAGCACACCACCTGGCTAGTGGCACACTCTCAGCTGACTGGTCTCCTTGGCCAGGTTCTTTCAACCCATCACACCCACACATTGGCTCTCTCAAGACCCAATCCTATTCGGCCCAATGCTGGTGGTAAGCGCTTACCGCCAGCACCATAAGGCACTTCTAGTGCAGGTGATAAAGGCTTACCACTGGTGCTGGGCCTGCGCCAATAAGAGATTGGCCCCGGCGCCAGGACAACCTGACACCACGCTGCCTGGCAGTAAGTTTTACTGCTGCTGTTGAGGGTGGGGGGTGAGCAGAACTGGGTGGGGAGAGGGAGACGTGGACCTAGGCAGGGTGTGGGACCAGTGGTGGCCTCCATCCTATCTTCAGGGTGGTGCCTTCAGAGGTGCTCAAGTCTGGGCCAGCAAAATAGCCAGCGTAGACTTGCTAAGGATCATAGCCGGGCCAATGTCCTTGTCGGAGGGAGGAGGACGAATGTCCCCTTCCCTGAAGGATCCTCCTATGGCTGCCCATAAGACGCTGTGGTACCCGTTTTGGCACCGCTGCTCCTACAGGTTCTAGGCAGTTTAGGATTGGGCTGTCAGTCAACAAGCCAGCCAACAAGCAGCCGCAAATGACTGACGGAGGAAGCCCAGCCAAGTATGACCTCACAGGTTTCTACTATACGCAGCTGAACCCAACACAAACATTTAGGCTAACTGACTCTCCATACAGTTATGCTTCCTTGGGGCAACAGATGCAACAGCAGCAAGGTACAATAGAAATCCTACTTCTCTGAATCTATCTGAGCCTTCTCTGCTTGACTTCTTGCAGTCCGACAATCATGTTTTAATCTCTCCAGCATTTCCTTGAGTTTACGATTGGATTCCAGCAAGTCAGACTCTGAACGCGAAAGTGAAGCCACCTGGAGCTGCAAATCATGGATATGCTGCAAGAGAAACGTATTTTATATAAACAATGAGTCCAAAGTTGTTAGTCAAAGTTCTAGAGTGCGAATCAAACCAGAGTTTATATAAGTGTTACATTTTCCTGTCAAAGGCTCTTAAACAGTTCAAGTGACGCAGCATGAACAGATTGTTTTCTTTTGAGCAGTTGCAAATTATGAGAAACAAAACAAACACAGTGAAGAGTAACTGTGTGGTCAAACCTCAGAGTGAATGGAAATAAATTGCACAGCCTGCAACAATTAATTGCTGGATCAAAGGCTGTGAAAAATGTACTGTTTAAACAAAAAGGCAGATAATGATCTCATGGACTAATGGTGTGGAGACAATTTCTCTCTACTGCCAATCACACAAAAAGTATTTCTTCATTCAATGCATACATAACTTGCAGAATTCACTGGCACAAGATGTGGTGATAGTCATTCTAAAAAGAGATCAGTGAGAGCGCAATCCTAACCTGGAGTTAGATTAGATTACTTTATTGTCATTATACAAAACATACAACAAAATTTGTTAGCATTCCAGGACACAGACCCACACACACCTAATACACTCAACCCACCCACATAAATCTAGAATAAATACCTAAAATCTCCAAACAACAATGCCATTCACTCAGGGATGCAACAAGCAGCAAGATAGACAGTGAATCTCAACACCATAGGAAATGCCTTATTATCTTGTTCCTGGCAATTTCCTGAGTTCGTCATTTAACATAATTACAGCCTTGGGATAAAAGCTGTTCATAAATCGTGCGGTACGTGTCCTAATAACTCTATACCGTTTCCCAGAAGGCAACAATTCAAATAGGCTGTAGGCTGGATGGAACGAATCTTTAAGGATACGATGTGACTTCTGCAGACAACAGGATAGGCCATTAGGCCGGCACAGTTAGGCCAGCAAAGTTTGGCTAACACAAGGGCCACCGCAGTGCACGTTTGGACCACTCTCGGAGTCAGGGAGAATGGCGTACATCTGTGTGCTGGCCTCTCTGACTCTGAGAGTGGTCCAAACGTGCTATACAGTGTCCCTTGTGCTGGCCAAACATTGCTGGCCTAACTGTGCCAGCCTAATTCCAGGTTAGGATTGCGCCCTAAGATTCATGAAAAATATGACAATCAGCAGCTATTAGCCATTATTATTAAATTCAACGACAGCTTAGCTCTAAATACCCGACACTGCAAACAATTTGAAACAACTCTAATCCATCATGACCTGCTTGTGAATTTCGCAGAAACATTTGGCTGGCCAATGCTGGAAACAGTACTGCTCTTCTCAAGAATAGGTGTTTGAAAAGGACAATGACTGTTCAAAACTGATAAGCCCCAAACACATCAGAAAAATAAAATCCCTGATATCTGGTGATTTCTGAATCAGCTGTTGGTGAATTCAGAGTGGGTTTTAATGATCTTACAGTAAGATTAAAGCTTTAATTACCTCAGATGCTCACCTGCTTTAGATTCACATTTTCACTTTTTTCTTTTTCTAGGTCCTCAGAAATAATAGCTTGCTGCTGAAGCCTTGCCCTACAAATGAGTGCAGTGTCAGATTTTTAAAATACACATATGTTATTTAAAAAAACCTGAAACATAGTAGAATGTAGCATTAGAGGGGAAAAATACAGTATAAGAAAGTAGAGGCCAGTATTAAATCCTCCACTACATATTTAAATGCTAGGCCAGTGGTTCCCAAAGTGGTGGGTTGCAACCTATCATCCTGAAAAGCATTTGCTTCTGCCCCTTTAAGGGTCGGGGAGAGGGGAAGGCAGCAACGCGATCCCCAGGGTTTGTGTTTGTTATTCCGACATTCACTGCTTCTCCTCTTTTCCTTCTGTCCTGCTCTGCTGCTCATTTTATTTTCTCTTTTTGTGGAAGATGTTATTTGTGGACGTATAAGTGTGAATGAGTGGTTGAACATATAGAAAGTTTGCAAAAATATCCAGAGAACATTTACAGAAAGTTGAAATATTAAAGACAGCCGTTGTTAAGATTGGGAAATTAAGTGGAAATGAAAAAAAAATGTATTGGATGCCTTCTTACACTATGCCTGAATTAAGAATAAATGCAATTCGAAAACCTGATACAATGCAGAAACTGGTAGCACTACATGATTGAGCATCATTATCAGTTTTCAAAATTCTGTACTGTTAGGAATCTTGTGTAATTGTGAACAAATGTAGAAGTGTTAACAGCCACATGAAACCAATGGTAGAAGTCATCCAGGGATTTTGTGTTAGGTAGCCTCAATATGCTGATACTCAGCATATCTCTCTTTCCACCAAATATTTTTCTTTGGGAGGGGGACACTGTCAAACTCTTGGGACCTAGTCAGGATCGTTGGCCTGAATGGGGCTCCACTCCCTTTGCAGGAACATGCACAGCTGGGCAGCCCAATCGTAACCCACACTGGAATTAATTCCCCTTACTCTGTGTTGCACAGCAGCCTCCCAACAGGGCTACTCAGATCTGCTCCAGCAAAACGGCTAGTGCAAAGCCGAGGGGTCTGCGTAAGGCAGGCCGGCCCGGGGACAGGGTTAGGATCCAGCTTAAATACCAGAGGCCGGTCCCACTCTGGGCTAGTCCACCCATAGGTCCACACGCTCTGCCTTCCCGCACCCCCATCCGCCCTCCCTCCACAAGCCAGTGCATCTCTGTGCACTGGCTCAGCCTTTTCATGAGTTGTCACAAATGTGCTGTACAGCGTATCTGCAACACTCCTGGGCCAGCAACGAGTCCTCCTCGATCCACAGGTGCTCCTGGATTGCCAGTATTGGCCCCAGGAGACCTTGCCCAAATCTGCATGATGAGCCAACTGCTCCAGAGATTACACTGGTGTAATCATGTTCATTTTCTATATCACAGGCAATACCACATTTTCTAAAGCATTAAAGGCTCATATTCCCTAATATTATTACAATTGCTACACATTACCTAAGATTCTGAATTTCTCTTTTGCTGGATTCTTCTGCCAACTGCATAGAAGATAACTTCTCTTCATACCGATCGTTTTCTGATTGCCTCTGAGCATCTTGCTCCATTTTGTTTTTTTCTAGTTCAGCTATTTTGGTCTCAAGTTCCAGCCTGAAACATTACATTATGCAAGTTGTGAAAAACTAGCAGATTTGCATTTGTTAAGCTTAATCACATTATTTGTAACCAATTACCGATTCAAACAAAGTCCTAGTTCCACAATGAAGAAAATACATACTATTCCTATACTGAGGGAGCATAAATTCTGCTCAACAAGCATAGCCCTAGCGTTTTGTGAGCTGTGCAAGATCCACAAGTGGTTTAGCCAGGAATAACTAACAGGAGTATCCTTGGATAGAGAACATAATTTCAGGGTATGGAGATAACAAACGAGGCAGGTGGATCCACCGGATCTTACCCTGGGCGGGGGCATGGGCAGGCCAACATAAGGCTGCTCAAATCACTGCGAGCAAAATGGCCGGCGGTGAGCCAAGGTGCCCCATTGTGGGCGGAGGGGGTTTCCCTGGGGAAAGGGGCCAAAGTCCTTCTCCAAGGGAGACCCCTGCGGCTGTCTGGATGCCAGTGGATGCAGCAGAAGCCTTTTGGCTACCGCTGCTCCCACAGTGGCCAGGCAGTTCTGCATTGGGCTGTAAGGCTGAAATCCTATCCAACTTTCCAGCTCTGATGTAGCCTTGCCAATGGGGCACACTATGCATCATGCAGTAGGGGGTGCAGTCACAGAGACCTCCTCAAGGTTCCCTTACCTCAGGGCTGCTTTCCAGCTACATCAGTGCTGGAAAGGTGGATAAGAAATATATTTACTTTTAAATATATTTAAATATATGAAATATATTTACTTTTCCTCCTGCAGTGCAGCTAATTTCTGGAAACCTTCTTCTTTTGCAGCCTGTACTTTGCGCACTAACTCACGATCCTTTTCTATCGAAAGCATTTTGTGTCGCTCAAGCGTTGTCTTAAGAATTTCATTATCCGAGCGTAACCCTGTTTTAAAGATTTAAAAAGTTATTAACCAGCATTCTCAATAATATGTAATATTTAAAGCAGTAATCTTTATTTGGCAAGGGCTGATGAGCCAGAATCTGCTCTGTCCTTCAATGTACCATTGAGGGAGCCTTACATCAGTCAGACCTCAGTGAATCTAGCCTAGAATAAGATCAAGGAAAACTTTAAGAAGCTTCAAATTACATTTTGTGGGACTTTCTCCTGTGGAAGTCAATGAAATGTAGACGTACTAAATTTTGGCAGGATTGCATCTAACATGTACTTATTAAACTAGAAGTTAACATTTTTAAAAATTAACATTGAGAGCCAGGATGGTGAAGTAGTGATTTGGGAGTTGGACTAAGGGCCCAGTCCTAACCAATGTTCCAGCACTGATGCAGCTGCAGTACAGCCCTGAGGTAAGGGAAGAAATGTTCCCTTATCTTGAGGAGGCCTCTGTGACTGGCCGTCCATTGTAGGATGCAGCACACACCTTGTTGGCATGGCTGCATTAGCACGGGAAAGTTGGACAGGATTTGGCCTTAAAGCCTGGAAGATGCAGGTTCAAGCCACTTAGCCATGAAGCTTCCTGGGTGACCTTAGGCCAGTCACTATCCCTCAGCCTCACCTACCTCACAGGGTTGTTATGAGGACCAAAGGAGGAACTAGGTACACCACCTTGAGCTCCTTGAAGGAAGGAAGGAAGGAAGGAAGGAAGGAAGGAAGGAAGGAAGGAA
>JAJKFI010000095.1:894477-920032 GCA_029204185.1 Lerista edwardsae
AGGAAGGAAGGAAGGAAGGAAGGAAGGAAGGAAGGAAGGAAGGAAGGTATAAAAATGTGATAAAATAAATAAAAATTAGAACACAATTTATACTGTGATAGGTGGGAGAATACGCTTATGGGAGAATAGGTGAATTATTTATTAAACATGTGGTTTTTTTCACAAAATTTCTAAAATGTGCCTTGAGCCCTAGAGAAATATTGCACTAGAAATTTAAAATAATTACAAATTAGATAGAGATGATGATGAGGGAAAGTACTCCTAGAATTCTGATCCCCGGGCTGACACATTATGTGTAAAATGAGCACGGACCTGGAAGTGGTGGGAGCTACTTGGACAGAAATGTGTTTATCCTTAACATCAACCCTTGATTTTGGACTATTAAAAGGAAAATATTCCTAGTTAAATTCTGGCCACAACTAATTTGCCTTTGGCATTTGATTATGGTTCAGCAATGTTCACGGGAACGTAGACATTAGGTTTACAGTCGATGACAACAGCAAATCAGTGAAGAAAGCGTTACCATCAATTTCACTTTGAACCTTGTTTCTTTCTCTTTCAATCTCGCCCTTAGCTCTTGCTGCTTCCAGCTTGATGTTTGTTATTTCCAACTTGTGTGAATGCTTAAGTTCTTCAACCTATGAAAAAGAAACTGTTATCAAGTTCTCTGGTTTCATCATATTAGTTTTTAGAAAGGAATGTGAGATTCATGGTGAAGGTTCTTTCTAGAGGACAATGACACGGTGAGATGGGCAACCTCTCCCATCCTCTTCTGGAAGCAGGACTTACAGAGGCTTGATCCTCTTCCCCTGGGAAGAGTTCCCTACTCCAGGAATGCGATATTGCTGAAATGATTCATGAAACTGTGATGGCCAATTCCCTTTTTATGCCTCCCCTGCTATCTTAGAGAACTAGTTCTTCCCATCCACAGCAACTCCACCTTGTCTGAATTTAGTTGTCCTCATTTTTCAGTGTCCAGATCAATTCTGTTATAACTGAGCTTCATTTGCAGCATGAAACCTTTGTAAATACTACTGCTGCTGCTTATGTTTCATTCACTGATATGTATGTCTTGGAAATGCCCTTGGCTCATACCAATAAATTAAGTTAGGCTGAACACATTTCTTAGGATGGAAACTATAAAGCTGAGAAACCACATGGATGATGACATGTAACAACGTTCTTAAAAAGCAAACACTTCAGAAGCAGGATTCCCTCTAAGGGGTCCGCATTGGTTTGCAGACTCCTCCCACAGCTGCACAGTGTCGCAATGCTACATCTGGATGTTCAGCGATGACATCCTCACCAGACGTCCAAGTTACCGAGCTCCATGCTGTGCGAACCTTGGCAGGGAAGGAGATGTGTATCCTTTTGGCTTTGCAGCTTAGAGAGAACAATGTTCAGACGTCTAAACTTGTTATAGTATTGTATTGAACACTTTTTAATAGATGCATTCAATTTTGCAACACATTCTTTTCACTAGGTCTACATCTTTTGCAGGATGATCTGTCACATCAACATCCCTTTTCTCTTCCAGTGGCTGTTGCTGGTGTCTCTTCTGTATTTTTTTCCTAGATTGTGAGCCCTTTGGGGACAGGGAACCATTTGATTTATTTTACTGTGTAAGCTGCTTTGTGAACTATTCTTGTTGGAAAGTGGTATATAAATATTAAAAGTCTTCATGTTAGAAGACTGTTATTAGAACACTGGATACAATAATGACTACTTGGTTAAAATGCTGGCTCAATATTATGATACTTGCTGCCATCTTCTTTTCCTTATGTCATTCTGCTAACCCATCTTCGAAAAAGAAATTGCAACATACTTCCTTACAAATGGAGCACAAAACGAAATGCATCTATCTAGCTGCCATAACAACATTGATTTCTCAATGGACAAATCAAAACATTAAGAAGACAATTTTTGCTTGAACTGAAACATCCTATAGTTTAAGCTTTTCCAGTACAGTAATTACAAGGTTGGTGAGAATTAAGCAGCTAGAGAAAAGCTCTTATAACCCATCTGCGATGTCAAACGTAATCACAACCTGCTAGCATGTGGAAGTGGTAAAAGGTTAAGAATGACATAGTATCTGATTAAGTAATCACAATGTGAATTTAGATTTTATTTTCTTTAAAGCAGCAGCTACACGCTGTTTTTGTACACATTTAATACATTGATGCATTGCAAGGTATGATTTGGCCATATGAATAATTCTTCCATAAAAAGATGTGAATGCTCCTTCAATTTTAAAAAAATCTAAAAAATCACTTTTTAAAATCACTACTTATCAATCCAGGATTGCTTGACTGGAGATATCTTAAGTGACAGAATATATTAGTTTATCTGTTTCAGGTGAGGCAGGTCTTCCAGCATGTGAGTGCACTTTAACTTTTCAGGCCTCTTTTCCCATTTTGATTGCAGTGAGGTCATTTCATCTTAGAACATGACACTGTGTGAGCTCCTTCAGAATTTTTTTTTTGGTCAAGAGGCATTTCCCTATCACATGAATGACAGCTTATATATACTTAGAGCAGTCACGTTAGTTTTAGAATGAAGAATGAGACTACAGTTTAACCTTTGTACAATCTCCAACAGACCTTTTGTGGTTATCCTACTTCCTGTGCAAGGTTTTTTGTTATGCACAAGGCTCAATTTTAGACTCACTTATTAATTTTTTATTTTGTAAACTAAGGGCACAATCCTAGCCAAGCCAATTTTCCAGCACTAGGGTAAGGGCAATACAGCTCTGAGGTAAAGGAACAAATATTCCTTTACCTTAAGGAGGCCTCCATGACTGCCTCCCCCCAACTGCAGGTTGAAGCACATTCTCCATTAGCACAGCTAAGTTAGTGCTGGAAAGTTGGTTAGGTCTGAGCTCTAACTGGCTTCATAATAAGTGTCATGATCTCTTGCTTCTATTTGCAGCTTAGTATTTGCAATTAGTAACCTTACTAACTCTTCTCTGCTTAAGGTTTTTGCAGGTCCCACTGGCATTAAATGTGTGATTTTCTCTTCTCCTGCAAACATACAGTTGAGATGAAAGAAGAAAAGTGCCATTCTCACAGGTAAGCTGTGGCATAAGCTACAGGCTTGCTAAAAGCAAATGCTGAAATAACATTCTTCTCCTCATCTATGAAACTGAAAAGCCCACTAAAAAGCAAGATGCTGGCAATTACAATAAGAACCTGGTTATTTAAGTTAAACTTTTCGTTGTCTGCACAGTTCAGATGAAACACTGGTAAGAAGGCATGCCTTACCTTTGTGGCCCACCTTATAACAGTATTATAATATTAATAGGGGAGATAAATCTTTTTGAACTTAATATTGGATTATCCCCTGCTAACTGGGCAAAAGGCACTTTTTCAAGGGGTGTTCCTCTTATATTTAGCAGGGGTAGAGTAATTGTTCCTTTTCACCCCAGCCACTTTTCTAGTGGCTGTTGCTGGTGGTGTCCTGTATTTTTTTTAGATTGTGAGCCCTCTGGGGACAGGGAACCATTTAACTTTATATTATTTGCCTGTAAACCTTTGTGAACTTTGTGTTAGAAAGTGGTATATAAATACTATTGATTGATTTTAAATTTAAATTATACTTTGTCACGGTGGGCTAGATCAACCAATGGTTTGACTTGGCATAACTTAAGGCACATATAATACACATATAATAACAACTGTATAATAACAAGGTAAAGGTAAAGGTTTCCCCACGACCGAATGGACTAGTCATGACCAACTACAGGGGGCGGTGCTCATCTCCGTTTCTAAGCCAAAGAGCCAACGTTTGTCCGAGGACAAGCTTCCGTGACTATATGCCGTATAGTCTATACGCCGTATAGTCTATACGCATGACTATACGCGGTAGTGCACGGAACACCATTACCATCCCACCAAAGTGGTACCTATTTATCTACTTGCATTTTTAGGTGCTTTCGAACTGCTAGGTTGGCAGGAGCTGGGACAAACAACCGGAGCTCACGCATTGTCTTGAACTGCCAACCTTCCAGTCAGCAAGTTCAGCAACAGCGGTTTAACCCGCAGCGCCACCATGTCCCTAGCTATTAGACTTACACTGCTATTATTCCTTTAGGAAAAAGCTCTAAGGAACAAAATAGCATATTTTCATGCCAATGGAAAAAAATCTAAGGAAAGCAAAATATTGCCTTTTAAACTATGAATTATGAAAAAACAATAAATAAATCAAAGACAATTTGTCTCCAATGGAACAATTAGCGATGATGTTTCCTGTAACATCTCTAAAAATATGGTCTAGACATCATACTTACTTTAGTAGTCAAGGCACTCTTCTCTCGTTCAGCTTTATGCAATTTGCCAGTTAAAATCGTATTTTGCTCATTACTCATCTGCAGTTCTTTTTCAATGCGCTCAAGCTGCAATTTAACCGATTGTTTTTCTGCCTTTAAATTAAGAAAAGGAATTTTAAATAATTTTAGGGAAGGGCCTCCTGTATCACAATCCTAAACATGTTAAAAGTGGACTAAATTCCACTGATATTTACTTCCAATAAGTATGCTATATATGCTTAACATGCTTTTGTGTGTCCAATTTGGGTAGAATCTTTAGGAACTGTCAAAACAGAAGTTACACATTAGCACATTAGTCTAAAAAACTGCTTTGAATAAGGATCTACTTTATCTTTCTGTAAATCTCAGTAGATTTTAGGCACTAGATTTAAAAATATATAACAGTAGACTATTGCTTATCAAACATTAATTTGTAATTTACAATTTATACAAGCCTTAGAAAGTTCACTCTCACAGAACCTGAAAACATATACAATGCGCTTCTGTATCCATGGGAGATGTGCCATGGAGCCCCTGTGGATTGACTAATTGAAACTGTGTATACCGGATCTGTGGACATGGGGGGCCTCCCCGTACCCTTCTTTTAAGCCTTGTAAGGAGACAATTTGGATGTCTTACCTCCAGAGATCTTGCCGTAGCCTGCATCTCAGCTAATTGCCGTACTTGTATTCTTTGCACATTTTCTGCTTGCATACCAGAATTTTCTCTCTGGGCTCTTAATTCAGCAACCTCAGCTTCTAATCCCTTTAATTTCTGAGCTAGTTGCGCCTTTTCTCTTAAGAGTACGTCCACACGTTTATTACCTCTTGTAGGATCAATATTAAGCAGCTGGTTATGCAATTCTTCTTTATCTTTATCCAGTCTTGCTATCTATTAAAAATTAAACAGAAAGCATTTAGTGGATGCACACTAAGTAGGCATAGTGAACATTCATATAGCACAATACAGTCCTGCTATCATGCTCTTGTATGTGTGCTTGGCAGAGTGACAGAGGTGGGAGGTCCTTAAGAACTTCGGCATTCCCACCCAGCAATACAAGTCATTTGCATTCTTGAGGATGAGTAACTTGCAAAGAGCACATAAGTTAAGTGAGGATTTGCAATTTGCAAAAAGATCTGCTTTTCCCTGAAGGGATCTCATGTCCTGCATCAGCAAGGCAGAATGAGAATCTTCCATGCACCATGGCTGTATTTATGTACAGAAAGGATCAGGCCCAGTATATTTACATACATATACTTATTATTCAACTTGTGAAACTGAGCAAGCTCAAAAACATTAGTAACGTTCATAAAAGGTTGAATATTTTCATTAGTATAGCTGTATTTTCCGATCTTCAATTAGGACAATGATAAAAACTAACACAATATTTTGCAGGTCTCTTTCAGACAGAGAATACAAAAAAATGAGAATACAAAATAAAATAAAAAAGAGAATACAAAAAAAAGCCGCCTTGAGCGCCTTTAGGCAAATAAGGCGGGGTATAAATCTAATAAATAAATAAATAATAAATCTAATAAATAAAATGGCAGAAATGAAGTCCTTTCTCACAGCTGAGATAGCCTTCCAGCCAAAGATTAATAAGTCTTCTAAATGAGAAATTATTTTCACTTTATTATAAACAAACAAATGGACAAGTTAAAAACCCATTCACATTTTTTGAGAATATACATTGCATTCTGAGGCCTGGGAAAGTCCTCTGGGGGCTCTATCACTTGTAAAAACATCATATCTGGTTTTTAACCAAAAACTGGAAGTCGTGGGTTTTTGCCCAAAGAGGCCACAGGCAGTCACGTGTGGATTCTGTGGGCCTCAGAAAACCCTCCAGAGACAATTGGAGCACAGCTCTGGTTGCCTTTAAGGGGGGGGGCCCTCCAGGTGGGCCCTTCCCCACGGATATTGTGGGTCGACCTGTAATGTAAAAACACTCAGCTCTTCTCCTAGATTTGTTTTGCTTATATTGGTTCCATGTTACTTACCTCAGATTCATATTTTAATTTATTTTCTTCCAAGATGCGGGCATGCTCTTCTTTTTGATGTTCAAACTCTGATTTGAGGAAAGTATGTTCATAACGAAGTTTGTTGTATTCTGTTCTATATTTTTCTGCTTCCTACATTAAAAAGAAAATACAGCTGACTTAATCAAAGTGAATAAAGAAAGAGGTATTCATGCTCAAAAAGGGGAAAGAGACATTTTGGATACTGCATATAAACTGAACTGAATTTGAGTTGTCCAAATGGCATTTTAGGCTCTGCTTAGAAAAGGATCATTCAAGGGTGCTCCAATGTTCATGGTTGCCTTGTGCTCCAGCAACACCAGTACCAAGTGCTACATGCCAATTACAGCTGGCAATGTACCCACTGAGTCAAGATGCCAGGATGTGGGGCACAACTGGGCTGGTCTTGTCAAGGAAATTCCTCATTTCTGATTTTATGCACTGCCTCAGTGACTCCTATGGGCCAAATGTCTGCACTATGCAGCTGTATGGGATTCTTTGTGCCAGATCATAAGAGCCACTGTGAAAACACAGGAGCTAACGGATGAAGAGAAAAGAAGTTTATCCAATAACAAGCTATCATAAAAATACTTTGTCTAATTACAAAACTATGTTCCTATGGAAGAATCTAAAAGGCAATTCAATGAGTAAAACCTGAGAAGACTAGCTATATTTAGCCCATAAAAAGGATTTCAGTAAACAGTAACAATTGTTAAGTGTTTTAGCATTGTCAAAACAAAGGAAACAATGGCTTATAATTAGCAATGACCAGAAAGACAGATTCTGGTTAAACATTAGGAAAAGCTCGTTAATAATGCAAAATATTATTTAAAAGCTCTGAATGCTTTCAAGAAAAGTCTCACTGGATGCCTCACTTGTATTGCCATAAACTGGAGCCCAACATATCCCCAAAAATCTTGACCCTCCAGAGCACTTTCATGAGGGGGGAGGCACAGAGCACTATCAAGCCTAGGTAGGGAAATTTGCTCCCACATGCTTCCCGCTTAGGATACAACTCACCTGGATTAAAAAAAAAAAAAAGGTTCTTGTTTTTACTTACTTCATCCAGCTTCCGAAAGCGTTCTCTCATAGGTGTTTCTAACTCATGTTGTATTTGTGTTTTCAGCAACTCCAGCTTCTGTGGCGTTATTACCTGGATAGCAGCAGAAGAGATACACAAACCAAATGACAGTTGTTGGACAGTATTGGAAAATTAGTGACAGTTCCCTAAAATATTTTGCTAATGGCTAAAGCTTTTGCAGTTACCCTATTTCACTGGTTCTCCAACTTTTTAGCACTGAGAATCATTTTTTTAGAATGACCATCTGTCGGGACCCACCGGAAGTGATGTTATTAATATGAAAGTGATATCATGGCCAGAAGTGACATAATCAAGCAGGAACTGTCATCATTGTGAAAACAGGCTCCTAAGTGAGAATACACCAGAACGCAGCATGGCCAATCCCAGAGTATGGAGCATCTTCATTGGCACAGATCTGCCCACATGCCCTTGACAATCTCCTATTCAAACCTAAGCTGCAATCAGACAAAAGGGTCTATTGCATAGCACACATGTGCTGTTATTTTGAATAGTTTGAAACTCTAACACACCAGCTCAGAAGTCAAAGCAGAATATGGATCCTTTTCCACCAAACAGCCCTCCCCCCTTTCCAGCATCCCATCTTTCCACCTACGTACTCTCTCACCAGGAGCACACTATGCACAACAGCTCTATACCCCCTTGCAATCAGCCCATGGGCCCTGCAAGGTGCACACTTAACCCCATGCATTTGGCAGCTTGCAGAGCCTCCCTGACAGATGGTCACTGGTGAACATGACTGACCGCACAACAGGGTTGACCAGGGGCAATCCGGGGTGTGTGTGTCAGCGCCTGGGGGCACACCGCCACAGGTTCTCCGCCCTCAGGTGCCACTCCCATGGGGCTAATTCCTGGAGTTACGTGTGACCAAGCACCGCCCCCCCTCAGGTCCGCCACTGGGGTTGCCAGCATCGTCAAACCCATCTGGGTTCACGGCTACTGGAGCCACACCAAACAGCAGCAGCCAGACCAGGTGCGCCAACTTCAGGATTCCCAGGGGTGAGGTCTTCCCCCACCTCGACAGCAAGCTGCTTGGCCATCGAAATGATGCAGAACTGGGTTCCTGGTGAGGACTATGGGGTAGGGTTTCCTGAGGAGGTACTATACTATGGCAGGCAGGGGCAGTGTGGTGGAGAGGCACCAAGAACAGCCCAAAGTGAATTTAGTAAGCCTAAATTTTCAATGGCAGATGTGCTGGGTGCTATGCTTTCCACCTGAAATTGGTTTGCAATCCACCTAGTGGCGACCAAGTGGCGCTGTTATCCTGGATACAAGAGGGAGAGAGAGAAAAAAATACAAGGGAGCTTATAGTGATGGGGAGGGAAGAACCCTACTGCTGGCACCTCTCTCCTAATTTGCCAAGGTCAAAAGGACTCCACTGCCCACAATGAAGACAATGCCAGGCAGAGGTAGACTGTCCATAGAAATCTCTCTTCCAGTTACACGGAGAACTCCCCAGAAAACTAACTGATAGTATGTACTCCAGGATCTAGCAAGACTGGGGTGAGGCACTGATTGAGTGTAACAAGTCACAGGCAGGTTAAAAAAGAAAGAACTGAAACATAAAGGAGAGAATATTTAAAAAAAACACTGAAGAAGTCGTGAGGACAAGGAGAGAAAAATAACGCAAGCCAACTTGGAAAGTGGCTTAGGCATTGGCAGTGCTGCATTTCGCAGTAAATGTAAAAGCAGGTGATTACAAGCAAATTTAAAAGCAAAAATAATTCTCCAGTGCATTTTAATCTCTCTGTTTCCTATCTGGTATTTAAGGTCAACTTAAATACCACAGCACAGAGTTACATACAAAATGTGAATTAAGATATTATATGACATACATACATATACATATATTCCCTTGCGGCCCCCACCCTCCCCACACGGCCTCCCACTTACCATACAACCGCGGCAAGAAGAGTGCTTGTGGTGCTGCATGTGAACACCCGGAAATAGTTGGTGGTGATGCAACAACATCACTGCCAACTGGTTCTGGGAGGCCCATTTCAGAGGACTGGAGGCAGGATCAGATGGGACAACCCAATGAGCAGCTATTCCACTTGCCCCATTGGCTTAGAGCCCACGGAGATCCTGGGGGCAGCAGCAAGCCCAAATACAGGGCCCAGTGTGATAACATAGGCCACATTGGCCTAAGGCTGGCCCTGCATGTATGCATGCGTCATTTATGAACAGTTTGACATTTACAAAACCTAGAAAAACCTAGATGAAAGAATGAAGACCTCACCTGCATCTTTAACTCCTCTACTTCTTTTGTTTTATCCAATAATTCTTCTCGGAGTTCAGCCAATAGAAACTGAAATTTGTCATGAACAGTTCGCTTTTCATGCAATAACTGTTTGATCTCATTTTGCGATTTTGTATATTCGTTTTGTAGCCTGCAAAAATGAGGTTTTCATTTTACATTACACCCCAATATTTTCTTTTTTAAACCACCAATATTTCATTTATGCATATGGTATAATCTAAAGCACAGGACTTTTGGAGGTGAAAGGAGAGCTCCCAGCTATCATGAGAGAATAGCTCCCAGCCCCAAAGTGCTGCCTGACACATTTGTTTACATGTGTTTGGTACATGCTAGGACAGCTTGACTAGGATCATTCTCATGATATTCTGCTTGGGCTAGTGGCAAGGAAGTGGCAAGTCCCACAGCCCTTTAGGGAAAAGAGCCAAACTCATCATAGCAAGCCACCATTCCCCAACACTATCTGGCTCGCTTAGGAAAAGCTTTGCCTTTTGGGAATTCTATTATTACTGGACCCTACTTAGTCAGCAAATTTAAACCTGAAAACAAGGCCATATCCTGGAAGCCTCCTAGCTTTAGAGTAGCTAAAGTCATTAGTGAACACAAATGAAGTGCCTTCAAACTTCATTGTAAACCCAGTCAACAGCTGTATGGTAACTGAGGCACAGTCCAGTGCTGAACCTTTCTCACAGGATGAAAAACAATGTAAAGCACTCCTCTCCAATCAGCAATGGACCATCAAAGGACATCAAGAAACAGAAGAGCGGTCCTTGATGAGCTCACCCAAGCATAGCCTCCATGTTGTCCTAACCTCTCACGTTGCATGTCCTGTTGCACAAATGAAGGGAATTTAACCCATTTGCCCCACTGTGCTCTAGAACTGGAACATGGGCACCTCAAACTGTTAATTTTTCTGAAGCAGAAACTGCCTCTGGTGCCAATGCCCCCAACTCAGATTCAGTTCAGGCAGAGCACCAGCACCATTTAAAAACAAACAAAAAACCCACCACCATACAGAGCCAAACTATGTGTTGAAAAGCATGTCTAGTTTGGCACCAACAGTACAATCCTATGCATACCTATTCAGAATAAAGTACCATTACAAGTATGTATAGGACTGCCACCTTAGTCACACAAATCACAATCACATGAAAGTTGTTCTGCTTGGCAAGTGATTTGCTTGCTGTGGTCTGCCAGGCAGAGGTAGCCTAAGCAATTTACTAAGCAAGTGTAAATTGTCAAATCAACACACACAAAGTTTGCAATGTCTTAGTGAAGAAATTGGAACACTTTAAAAATTACTCCAATGAACTTATTTGTCTACAACTCCAATAAAGAAGTTAAATGTTAAAACAGAAACATGTTTTTGTTACTAAAGCTTTTAATTACTAAGAGCCAATGAATGTAGCCCTTTAAGCATATGGAAGTCTCAGTCTAAGCTGTTTTACTCAAACTGAAAAAGAAAGGAAGTATACTATACCTTGTATGTTCTGCCTTTAGAGTTTGGTAATTAGTTTTATGATGTTCACACCGCATTCTTTCATCAATTAACAATTTTTGCACTTCTGCTTGTGAGTTAACAAGATTGCCAGGTTCACCCATTGGTGAAAGGATATTCGGCATTGCATCCATTCTGACTGAATACTAATGAGATGACAATCAGGTAAAAATGCTGTCAGCACAAACCTGCCACCGTCATAGAGACCGTTTTCTCTCTTGAGTGCATCCCTGGAGGCCAAATTATCTGTACAAACATAAAAGCATCCAATTAGTATTCAAAAAGCTGATCTTTGGATTCACGTTGCAAAGCTTCAGGATTTCCTCAGGTAGACCTAAGTGTTTGCTACAAATATATGCATGCGTAGCGACAGTTTAAATGGTAAAAACAAAGTATCACGAAATAACACCAAAACTGGGCTTATAAAACAGTAAAAATACAATCACACCAAAATTTACCTATTAAAGTGACAGCAGTGTCTGTGAACCATTCTGAGTACATCTATGTTTCTAAGCCCCTAACTCCACATGCAGCTCTGCTTTCTCCTAATTGGCTGTAGAGTCTTCTGAACATGCTCAGAAGCTATCCAGGAAAATGCATGGACCCCTATGAAAAGTGAAACTGAGCCTCCACACTGCACCCAACAACACGGACTAGCTCGGTGCATAGGCCACCGCCGACCAGGACCTAGCATAGGCCAGCTAGCCACCAGTCACCCGTGCCAAGTGCTAGACTGGCGTTAGCACCCCAGCATAATTTGCACATAGGCGACTGTGGCTGACCAGCCTATGCTAGGTGGTGGTCTTCGGCCTGAGCTGGTCTGTTCAATCGGGTGCAGACGCTTCGTCCATGTCACTGATGGGCAGAGGCAGATCTAAGGGAGGGCAAAGCTCTAAGTTTTGCAAGAAGCCTCACCTTGCAGTGGAAATCACTCCTCTCCTGCACCGTTTTAGCCAATCCTCACAGGGAACAGCAACATCTTGGCGTTGCTTACTGGCTACAGCAGCAAGGGAGAGGAGGGATTTACATGACAGGGTAAGGCTTCTTGCAACACTTAGAGCTTTGCCCTCCCTGTAGATCCGCCTCTGCTGATGGGGCCTTTGGTGCAGCAGGTGATTGGCAAGGTGGGACAAGGCAAGATGAAAGGCAGCAGATCTGGCTGCCACCAGAGGCAAGCAGCAGCAGTTCCCACTCCCTCTCAAGAGGGCAGAGCGTCCCAGGCAAGCCAAGTGCAGCTGGGACTGCTGGAAGTTTCACTCAGATCACCAGCTGGGGGATTGGCTGTGCTGCATGTGCCCTTTGGAATATCTGTGGCAACTAGTGGCATGCATGCAATGGGTTGACCACCCCTGCTATATATCATAGATATATCATTGAATATTATCTTTTTAAAGATAAACATACATAATTTTGTAATACTCTAAAAAATACTGATGCCAGCAAACCACTTAACTACAAATTTTCTGAAAGTTTTCCACAATTTTGGCCACAAGTGAATTAAGGACTGTGGTAGTGCTACACAATTTAATGTTTTTGTTTTTAACAAGTTTTTATTTTGGTGTAAGCTCTTCTGACTTGGACAGCAAGGCTATAAATATGAGAAATAAACTAACACTGTATTTCAGGCTTGTAGCACACCCAATTGTAACAAAAAATAGTGGGAGGGGGAAGAGGTTACAAATAAACTTACACTAAAATCCCAAAGTTTAGAGAGAATAAAATCTCAGAAAATGTAAGGTGAAAAACTCCCTATTCAATAAGTGTTTATTTATAGATTTATAACCTGCCTTTTTAGAGCTCAAGGCAGCAAACAATTCACAAAACCACAATAATGATAACAGTACATAAATAAGATTAACAATTAAAATCAAATAAAAACAAAGCAATGTTCAATTAGATTTTTAATTTGATATTCTTACCTGAATCAGAATTTTTAATCATTTCCATAACTTTTTATGAATGTATCTTTTTTAATTTTTATGAATTGTTATTAGCAGCCTTAATTTATTGAGAAACATAGAATACTGTATACTGAAACAGCAATTTGTATTATACTGACACCCTGTGGTAAGCTTCCCAATGTTTAAGAATGTGCAAAGAATAGTTTTGCCAGAGTTCTGCAAAATTAGCACCTAGAGTTGAAAAGAGAACTAAAACAATTACAGGTGTAATATAGTGGCTCAGGGCACAATCCTAACCAACATTCCAGCACTGGAATAGCTGTGCCGATGGGGCGTGTACTGCATCGTGGAGTGGAGTGGAGTGGAGTCACAGAGGCCTCCTCAAGAAAAGGCAATGTTTGCTCCCATACCGCATGTGAGATATGAAATCGATAGTCATACAAACCCATGGGAATTTTGAACTCCAACACTAAACTATAAGGCCTACTGTTTCTCTCTAGAGAGAAAGAAGTGGTTAATGGTGTTTCAGGCCCAAGCAAAGCCTGACTGATAAAAGAGGAGGGCAGTGCGTATTCCTAAACTGATACATTCAGTTTAGTTCCCAGACCCGAAACACAGCTATAACCTTAAATAAAACTTGCATTGAGTCAGCGTAATAGCCATCCCTAAGCATCCTGAATAAAAGCATAAGCAAGGGAGGGGGAAAATAAATTATTCTGCATAAGTGTTAGCAGGTAGCTAGGAATAACCAATGAAAATACAGTAAGAAACTCCGCCTCAGTAATATAAATTATTGCACCCATTTATATGCAAAATGTAATACGCAATTCGTTCTGTTTTGAATTTTGCTTGCCACCCATATTTGCTAATATAACAATAAACCTTTCTTTTAAACCATACCCTTGGAGTCCAAAGATTTATAATTGACACGCAGAACTGCATTGCAATTGCCCTGGTGCTGGAAAGTTGGTTAAGATTGCACCCTAAGAGTCTGAGGTCTGAAGCAGAACTTCTCTGTAGTCTGAAACTCATCACTGCCATGAACTTATTAAGGACAGTCTTCTTGCAGCAAGGCCAACAGAACTCAATGATGCTTACACTTCTAAGTAGACATGGAATTGTACTGAGTGGCGTTAAAGTCTCTCAGTTCTCCAGCTAAATGGGAATAATTTACCTATCTTACAAATCTGCTGTAAGTAGGGTTACCAGATACAAATGGGGACAGAGTGCCTGTAGCCTTAAACAGTGATTTTATAATTCTAATTTTTAGAATTATAATCTGTCTGGGACCCACCAGGAGTGATGTCATGGCCGGAAATGCTGTGACATCAGGATCTGCTGCTTTCCTAAATGCAGCAATAAGTTGGGTTATTTATCAGCCATTTTCCAATAGCAAAGTGAATCATATAATCCTTCCATATAATCCTACCCGTACTCTGAGGTCATCTGGGGAGGGGGGCCTTTTGACTGTGCCGCCACCAGGAGAGGTGAGAGGGATGGCGGCCAGGAATAGGGCCTTCTCGGCAGTGGCCCCCCAACTTTGGAATACCCTCCCCTTAGAGTTGAGAACCTGTCCCTCTTTGGCGGTATTTCAGTGGGGGCTGAAGACCTTTTTGTTCCAGCAGGCTTTTAGTTGTTGACAAGCTGGCTGGTTTTTGCATTTTCTTTTTACACTCTTGTATATTTTATGATCCACGGGGTAGGCTGTTTTAAATTTTAATTGTTTTAATATTGTTTTAACTATTGTTTTTAACTATTACACACAATGATTTTATTGTATTTTAATTGTTGTAAGTTGCCTTGGGTGCCTTCGGGCAGAAAGGTGGGGTATAAATTTAATAAATAATAATAATAGAAAGAAAAAAGCTTATTTATAACCTTGACACAAGCAAGCACCCTTTCCAGCACCCCATATTTTCAATATGACTGCTCTAGGTGCTTTGAAACCTGACTGAAATGGTTCGCGACCCACTGATAACTCCTGACCCACAGTTGGGGAACCACCATCTTTAAGTATTGTATAGAAGAAGGAATTTTTGGCAGGTGTAGCTCAACATGGAAGGGTTTAAAAACCTACACCTGCCAAAATTCCCTCTTCTATACAACGGTTAAGGGTATAGGTACCCTGTTCCTATTTATATCTGGTAACCCTAACTATAAGGATTACAGTAGAATAATTACACAAAAATTATGTTGTGCTTTTCTTTTAAAAAAAAAAAGGTTACACAAATGCAAAGAAGTAAATGAACCCCTTTGTCTGCTTAGATTTTCAGGAGCATAAGAAGAGCCCTGCTGGATCAGGCCAAGGCCCATCTAGTCCAGCTTCCTGTATTTCACAGCGGCCCACCAGGTGCCCCAGGGAGGCATGAGACAACAAGATGCTTGCATCCTGTTGCCACTCCCTTGCACCCAGTACTCTGAAGTCGCCTACTACTAATGTAAGGAGGTTACAACCCATCATTGCCTATAGCCCACAATGGACTACCAAGATGGAAAACCACTGCTCATCTCATTGTTTCGGAAGGCATGGAGTTACAGATTGTTGAATGTGGCACAACAATCTTTGAGCAACCTCCCCAAAGAAATCTGCACTGTTCATGCTTGAAAGAAAAAAATTATCCTACCCAAGGCCTTGGTGTGATACTGCAGATGTAGAGTTTTTATTTAAGCTTGTTTGACTTGATGTCTATGCTTGGTAGTTGACCTTGGAAAAGCACTTCTAGAAATGCAGTAAACCATTGACCAATGCTTTATATCCAAGTTGAAAATATAGTAGCTGTCATTATCTGACTAAAATAACACAGGGTCCATACAAATGGAACAATTTGTATTAGGTTCATTTCTATTTATTCATGCATAAAGTATTTGTCTGAATGAAGCACCCTGCCATCCGAGCTGAATTGGTGACAGTCAGCTCAAGGACCAATTTTGAACAAGATATGAACCTAATATTATGACAATATATACATTTGTTTGAAAGAATAATTATTATAATTATTTTCATGGGCAACAACAAATAATTGCAACCCAAACACCTTTTCCAGACAAAAATAGTAACTGTGTTTTAAGGTATAAGCTTTCAAGGGTTTTATCAGGTGAAGCAGACTTTAGCTCATGAAAGTTTACAGACCCTTTTTTTGCAAAATTAGCACTGAAGCCAAGAATATGATTTTCCCCCCTTAGACTACCCACTAAGGCTACAATCCTATACAAACTTATTTGGGAGTAAGTCCCTCTGAACTCAATGGGACTTCTGAGTAAACATAGTAACTGAAAGGACCTGGCTTCTCCACTCACTGACTGACATGGGAGTGGCAACAGGATGTAGGCATCTTGTGTGCTCCCCGAGGCACTTGGTGGGCCACTGTGAGATACTACAGGAAGTTGGACTAGATGGGCCTTTGGCCTGAGCCAGCAGGGCTCTTCTTATGCTCTTATGACATGCATAGGATTGCATGATTAATATGACAGTGCAACATACTGTCAGACATACAGAAAAACAAGTTTTTGAAGCTGTTACTTAAAAACAGTTTCTTAGAAACAGGCCACTTAAAAATCCTCTTCTTTTAAGCATTCTCCTAAACAACATGGCCTTTGTTGCCCTTCTGAAGGCGAGCAGCGGCAAAACGAAGCGCCCACGACGCACCCCAGGGAGCCATCCCACAGTTTGGGCAGTGCCTCCGTGGAAGCCCCTCAGAAAACCGCTCCGAAGCAAGCCGCCGGAGGACGGCCGCTCGGCTCTTCTGACTAGACGCCGTCCGCGGACCTTGGACGATGACGGGCGCGTTAGGCCTCAGCAAGCGAGCCCGGACCGCACAGCCGCCACGGAGAGCCCAACGCGCCGCTTCACCCTGGGGGGAAGGAGGGAGGCGCTTCCCAGCCCCTGACACGGTAGCCCAGAAAGGCCAACCGAAGGCAGAAACGCGGGCGGCAGCATCACCGTGGAAACTCCGCCGGCCGGCCTTCCCTCACTCACTCACCTACCAGCGCAGGGCGCTGTCGGTTGCTTCAGCTGTTTAAAAATGGCGCCTCCGCCCCGCTCGCGCCGCCGGCGCCGCCCCTTAGTCTTTGCTTGAGCCCTCTCGGGATCCGTATCGCCAGCCTACCTTTCCACACTCAAGCGGCTGGCAGGCAGGGACCCAGGGACCCCACCGGACAAGGTTTTCGCCAGCCCCAGAGCATCATGGGAACGCGGAAGCGAGCTGGCCGGGGTGCAAGTGCCAAATAGGTTAGATTGACAGGAGAGGACATTATATTATTTTCTTGAAGCCATGGGTATACAAATATGGCTGACTCAGATCTTTCCCGCCAAGGAGGAGGATTGCCGCGAATTCACGAATAAAAATCTCCCTGCACGCGTGTAAAAGTTAATCTCAACGTCTTTAATCATGCCTGCGTGTTCTGCATACGGGTGTGCGAATCGCTGTACGAAAAATGGGACTTAATTTCCACGGAAAGATTCATGTATTCTCATTACATCGGTTCAATAAAACTACAGTTCACTGAAATAGTGCATTATTTTTGAAGCTGTGTAATTTCTTGTTGTTCCCAGCAGTCTTATTCACCATTTTCTGACACCCACTGTTAATGGTCTAGAAAGTAAAAAAAAAAAAATTCCCCCCTCCTTTTTCCCCCCTTCCCATTTACACATTTTTTCCCACCTTCCATTTTCTACTGTAATATTTTCGAAATTCTGAACATTAACAGAATTTGTTTTTTTGGGGGGGGGGGTGAGTGTAGAAGTTAAAAAAATACTCTTAATAGTCTAGAAGTAAAAAAGAATTACTCTCATATTGACAACTACTTGTGTTATGAAGAGATTTTAATGTAATTTTCCTACTGTAATACTTTTGAAATTCTGAACATTAACAGACATTTTTTTTATGGGGCATGGCCGTTTTATTTTTGCTTGTGTAGATTTCAAAAAATAAGTCTGTCAAGACAGTGCAATCCGAGTTTAAATAGACAGCAAGTGGCATTTCGTCCGGTGTGTTCAGTAATATAATTATGCGGAATTAAACCTTGGAATTGCATATTAACTCATAATATGGTTACCACTGATGTTTCTACACGATCACACGTTGTTATTTTCATAAGTTTTTATTTCAGGAGTAAACGATTCAGTCGTAAAGAGTACCAGAAAAGCAATCCGAAATGCTTGGAATAAGGATTGTTTTGAGTACGCCAACATGGCTGCTAAGCCCGCCCCCTGGCCTCATTCGGCTGCTATCTCTTCTTAAGGGATGTCCTCTCCTGTTGTTGTTGTTCAGTCGCTAAGTCGTGTCCGACTCTTCGCGACCCCATGGACCACAGCACGCCAGGCCTCCCTGTCCTCCACTAGCTTCCTGAGTTCGCCCAATTTCATATTCATTGCTTCGGTGACACTATCTAACCATCTCATCCTCTGTCGCCCCCTTCTCCTTTTGCCTTCAATCTTTCCCAGCATGAGGGTCTTTTCTAAAGAGTCCTCTCTTCTCATCAGGTGGCCAAAGTATTGGAGCTTCAGCTTCAGCATTTGTCCTTCCAGGGAGCAATCAGGCTTGACTTCCTGGAGAATTGACCGATTGGACCTCCTTGCAGTCCAGGGGACTCTCAAGAGTCTTCTCCAACACCATAATTCAAAAGCATCGATTCTTCGACGCTCTGCCTTTCTTATGGTCCAGCTCTCACAGCCATACATGGCTACTGGGAAAACCATCGCTTTGACTATGCGAACCTTTGTTGGCAGGGTGATGTCTCGGCTTTTGATTAAGCTATCTAGGTTCACCATAGCTTTCTTCCCAAGAAGTAAACGTCTTTTAATTTCATGGCTGCAGTCACCATCTGCGGTGATCTTGGAGCCCAGGAAAATAAGTCTGTCACTGCTTCCATTTCTTCCCCTCCTATTTGCCAGGAAGTGATGGGAGTGGTTGCCATGATCTTAGTCTTTTTAATGTTGAGCTTCAAACCAATTTTGGCACTTTCCTCTTTCACCCTCATCAAAAGGTTCTTTAGGTCTTCCTCACTTTCTGCCAGTAGAGTGGTATCGTCTGCATATCTGAGATTGTTGATGTTTCTCCCAGCAATCTTGATTCCAGCTTGTGAGTCATCCAGCCCTGCCTTCCTCATGATGTACTCTGCGTATAAGTTAAATAAGCAGGGTGACAGGATACAGCCTTGTCGTACTCCTTTCCCAATTTTAAACCAGTCGGTTGTTCCATGTCCAGTTCTAACTGTTGCTTCCTGACCCGCATAAAGGTTTCTCAGAAGGCAGATCAGGTGGTCTGGAACTCCCATCTCTTCAAGAACTTGCCACAGTTTGTTGTGATCCACACAATCAAAGGCTTTAGCATAATCAATGAAGCAGAGGTAGATGTTTTTCTGGAACTCTCTTGCTTTCTCCATGATCCAGCGAAGGTTGGCAATTTGATCTCTAGTTCCTCTGCCTCTTCGGAAACCAGCTTGTACATCTGGTAGTTCTCGATTCACATACTGCTGAAGCCGAGCTTGTAGGATTTTGAGCATGACCTTGCTAGCATGTGATTCTACCTTTATGGCAAGTGCAAGGCGGGGTGGGATCGGAGCATGAAGGTAAGATAACAGGAGATGACATGACATCAATTTCTTGAAGCCATGGACTTAACAATATGGCTGACTCAGATCATTCCCGCCAAGAAGGATTGCCGCGCATTCACGAATCAAAATCTCCCCGCACGTGTGTAAAAGTTAATCTCAACGTCTTTAATAATGACTGCGTGTTCTGCATATGTGTGCACGAATCGCTGTACGAAAAATGGGATTACTTTTCACAGGTACTTAAAATCATTGTAATTAATTGCTACTGAAAAATATTACTTCCTAAAGTATGCAACCCTTCACAAACTGAAGTAGGTATGAAGAAGTAAAAGGAACTCAATCCACACACAACCTTCAGCAGTGATTTTTCGGATACAAAATGTATATTTTCCCCCTCCTTTTTCCCCCCTTCCCGTTTACACTTTTTTCCCACCTTCCATTTTTTTTCTTTCCTTCCCGTTCACACTTTATTTTTCCGCCTTTCATTTTCTACTGTAATATTTATGAAATTCTGAACATTATCAGAAATTTTTTTTAATGGGGCATGGCCTTTTTATGTTTGGTTGTGTAGATTTCAAAAAATAAGTCTGTCAAAACAGTGCAATCCGAGTTTAAATAGACAGCAAGTAGCATTTCGTCCGGTGTGTTCAGTAATATAATTATGCGGAATTAAACCTTGTAAGTGCATATTAAATCATAATAAGGTTACCAATAATGTTTCTCCACGATCACACGTTGTTATTTTGGTAAGTTTTTATTTCAGGAGTAAACTATTCAATCCTAAACAGTACCAGAAAAGCAATCTGAAATGCTTGGAATGAGCAATGTTTTGAGTGTGACAACATGGCTGCTAAGCCCGCCCCCTGGCCTCTGCCTGGCCTCATTCTCTTCTTAAGGCATGTCCTCTCCTGTTATCTTACCTCTATGGCTGAGCGCGAAGCGGGGCGCGAAGCAGGGGAGGGCGGGGCTTACGCTGTGGCTCGCGGCCAAGGAGGTTAGATGGACCTCCTTGCTCGCGGCAGGCAGGTGCGAACGGGGGCTGGGCGGCAGGAGCCCACGTGACTGCCGAAGGTTCTGCTGGACAGTGTTCTGACTAAAGCAAGGCGTGCTTGCCCGCCCCTCTCCCCCTTGAAGGAGTAAGTTCCACTGCAAGCAGCTGGGCAGTTCTGGGGTATAGTAGAGGAAGGTTGCGCATCATAAAGGTAGTTAGGAGTAGTAATGAAATCCTGCAGTTCAAGTCTCCGGCAAAAGTTCCCCTGTGTTCAGTGGGCTTTCTCCGAGGGAAGCGCATAGGATTGTACTGTTAGCAAACAAAGTATCCAGTGATATCGCTGGATGTGTCCTGGGGAGAAACAAGGAGACCATTTCCTCTTAAACACATTAACTTAAGCCATTCAATATTACAAGATAGTACCACTAGTGTAAATATGTTTTAAAACGTACCACAGATCAAAAGGTTAATTCTATCTGCGACAAGGACCCGTGGTAGCTGCATCATGGGATCTCTCTTTTCGGAAGCAGTATCCTGTGAGCAGCAGGTGTGGGACAAACTAAGGAAAAATATTCAGTCCCTTAGGCCAGTGGTTCCCACACTTTTTTGCCTAGTGGCTCCCTTGACCTACTGGACCATTGGCCAGGCCTACACTCCTATGCATTTTCTAGCGTGTTTTTATAGCATGGGGATTCCATGGCTCCATTGACTGGTTTCCATAGCTCCCCAGGGAGCTACAGACCCACAGTTTTGGAACTGCTGTACTAACGGAAGTGCTCAGAGCCATACAGTGGCCGCATGGGGATGGCTCCAGTACACTTGGCAATGACGTCCTCATCCCGCACCAGAGCATCAATCGGTAAACTGTGCAGGGCTTGAGTTCTGACCACAGTTTAGTTGAAGTACTGCCTGACAGTTCAGAATACTGTATGTTCGTGGATGGGCTCTTGCAGAAGGCTCTTCAGTTCTTCGTTCTCTGGTATCTTCCAAATATTATGCAGTCAAGAAAAAGGAGAGATTAGGGTATTTTTCCAACAGCAACATAACTTGTTTTCAAATTTCATTAAAGGTTTAAGATCTATTAACCAGTTTCGCACTAATTGGGATACAGATTTGCAGTTAGAATTAGTACCTGTAGATGGTACTACACCCATAGATATGGGAAAAATACAGTATTGTATATTATGTGTTTCAATAAACATGAAAGGGAGAGGAAAATGGCTTCCTGCACTGTAATGATAGTAGGAACCAAAGTTCAGTGTGTGAAGAGAAGCAGTTCTGGGAACACCATCAAAGAACTAAAACTTAGTGCAACAGCTATTTTGAAATCAGTTGTAAAGGCTGAAGTGTTTGGTTTTTTTTACGTTTCAGTTTTATCTGGCATCATTGTGCAAACTTTGCAGCAGCAAATATCAAATTCACTCTTAACTCTACTCAATTGGGCGGGCTTGCCTTAGGCTTGCTTAGCCCTAATTAGTTTTTACTAGAACTCTAATGGTGCACAATGATGCATTAAAATGTTCACATCATGAGTGCATATTTCGATCACAGCTGAGATATCACACATTTGTATTAAGTGATCTTTTGTATGCAATCAGGCTTAATCTTCATCAGATTAAGAGCGCAGTCCTAACCTGGACTTAAATTGGCACAAATTAGGCCAGCAAAGTTTGGCCAGCACAAGGGACACTGTAAAATATGTTAGGACCACTCTCAGAGACAGAGAAGCCAGCACACAGACATGGGCCATCCTCCTAGAGTGGTCCAAACTCACTTTACGGTGTCCTTTGTGCTGGCCAAACTTTGCTGGCCTAATTTGTGCCGGCCTAACTCCAGGTTAGGATTGCTCTCTAAATTCCAACTAGTCTAGCATTCTGTTTCCCATGTTAGCCAGCCAGATGTTGCCAGGAAGTTCACAAGCAGTGCATTTTGGTGATCATATGTAGCTGATAATCAGAGAGCTACTGTTTCTGAACATGGAGGTTCTATTTGGTTCTGTTGTGGTTACTACGCATTGATAAACTGTTCCGTTTGTCTGGGGTACAATCCTAACCAAGCTTCCAGCACGACATAGCTTTGCCAATGGAGCATGGGCTGCATCCAGCGCAAGAGTTTGGTTAGAATTGGGCTGTAATTCTCCAGCAACACACATCTCTGTTTTTCATTGTGTGGTCTCATTTTCTCTCTCATTTTGACAAATATCATTATTAAAAAAATATAGTAATGAACTGAGAAAAATCTAATTAGTCGTTTATGGTGAAATGAATTGGAGTATATTCAATAATATACTTGTCCAACTAAATTTATAAACATTTTTTTTTTAAATTGATGGCTCCTTTTCAAAGTCATGATCATCCAATGAAATCTACAGAACACAATAAAGAACACCAGTACATTGATATTTACGCATTGCCACACAAAATGGAGAGTGGTGTGGTTATGCCATATGTTACATACACTAAGACAAGTGTTCCATTCAATGCAAACAGACTGTTCAGGAGACTTTCTCCCGCAATGCCAGATTGGCATTATCTTTCAACTGAAAAGGCAGGGGCAGTTTGGGCAACTTAATCCACCAAACATATGCAATAAATTAAAAGTTTACAGGACAGTTCCACCAATCACCATGCAAACAATATGTACATTGTTTTCAAAATTCATTCATTAAGAGTCTAAACCTGGATTAGTACAGAGACTTGTATGCCTTGAGAGATCCCACGTGTATCTTGGGAATCTGCAGTGTTCTTCCTGAAATCTACTCACTTGTTTTAAGTTAAATGTAAGAATCCTACTTGGTTGGTTCTACTTTGCACAGCCTCATCTATAGTCAAATATAATCTAAAGCCAGTCAGACATTGACCAGGTGCTAAAGATAGTTCTTAACATTAGTTTACCTTTCTAAGAAGTTACCAAACACCGTCTCATCAAATATGCGTTTAGTTTGTACCCTGAACCCAATATTTAAGTTTGATGTGTCAAAATTATATATAAACATATTCATCAGTGAAGTATTGAGAACTAGTGTAATGGGCAGCCCAATCCTAACCTTCACTGGCACAGCCAGGCCAAATGGCTTGGATCCGGCATAGAGTAGGAGCTGGCTAGGGCTGATATATTTTACCCCAAGGCCCAAGCCTGCCCTATGGAGCTTTTTGGATCTGTGCAAATTATTTAGTTGATGCAAATTCAGGAAGCCCAGCCCACTGGAAGGGCCAGGAAGGGGGTTAGAATGTGGCAGAGGAGCCCCCTACTGATCCTGCCGCTCCCAAGCCTGATTCGCCCCCTGTTCTGCCCTCCCCACACCCCGAAACATATGCTCCCCATGCCCCTGGGTCAACATGAGCTTACTGGCTCCGTCCAGTGCTGCTCCTGGTTGCAGTGCCAGCAGGCCGGCACAGCCAGCTCACAAGTAGTCCCAAGCATGCTTTAAGGCACGTTTGCGACACTGAGACAGCAAAGGAATGGCTGCACCAGCTCACAGAGACATTTGGATTGCACTGTGAGAAATAAAATAAAAGCACCACTGAGGTCAATGAGAAATAACAGTGGTTCTCAAACCTTTTAGCACCAGGACCCACTTTTCAGAATGACAGGTGGGTCTGTTCAGGATCCACCAGAAGTGATGTCATGGCCAGAAGTGCTGTTATTGTGATGCCGGAGCCTGCTGCTTTCCTGAGAATGCAGCAATAAGTTGGATTATTTCTCAATCATTTTCCAATAAAAAAGTGAATCAGAAAGAAAAAAGCCTATTTACAACCATGACACAAACAAAACAACCACACAGCCCTCCCCCTTTCCAGCATTCTCAATATGGCTGCTCTAGGTGCTTTGTGACCCACCTGAAATTGGCTCATAACCCACTGATGGGTCCCAACCCAGTTTGGGAACCACTGCCCTATAAAGCAAAAAAAAAAAAAAAAAAAAAGGTTGATGAGGTAATGTAAATGACAATTCAAGCAGCTATTATTGATAGTTTTTACATGACAAAAATACTCTATATAGCCGTTTCAAGTCTAACGCTCCTAAGGAGCCCAATGCAGGCAGTACGCTCCTACCGTCCGAGTCTCTGTCCCAAATGGCACCATAAAGCGCCTCCAATGCTGGTGATAAGCTGTAACCATCGGCACTGGGGTGGCGCCATGGCAGTGCCAGCTGCAGGCGTCCCAGAGGGAGCACCAGCCACCCGCGAATGGTGAGTTTGCCGCTTGCCAGCAATGCAGCCTTTTGAGGCAGGGCAAGAGGGCATTCTGGGGTGGGGGGGAATGAGCGGGACCAGTGCCAACCCTCACCATCAGTTCCCAACCTCCGAGTAGGGCCACACGGCCTTACTTGGAGGCCCTGCTTCTGTACCAGCAAAACAGCCAGTGCAGAAGCGAATAGACCCAACGCCCGCTCTGCACCCTTACCACAGGGAAAGGGGAAGAACGTCCCCTTTCCTCACGGAGGCTCCTGCAGCTGCCCGGGCGGGCAGGCAGTATAGGATTGGGCTCTAAGTTGTTTACTTCAAAACCAAGTCAACTGCTTCTCGTTTATTTTCACACATACACATAAGAATACTCTGAATACAGAGGCGTGAAGACCAGAAGAAGTCACAAAGAAGGTGCAGAGAGTTTATAGCAGGAGAAAGAAAAAAATGCAAACATCTTCAGAGTTTTTCATCAGGGAGTTGTAGAAAGATTTCTCCAGCTAGTTTTGAGTTAAATTGCTTTCTGTGACCCTTCACCTTCTCAAGTATACCTGTCAGGCTGCTGGGATTGGCTACAGCTACATAGACAGACAATGATAAACAAGCATTTGCTGCTACACAAGATGGAAAGTGACCCAAATATTCATATGCTGAAATTGTAAAATATCTCCTTGTATTAGCAGAAGATGATTTAGGGCCAAATTGTTGTAGTATTTGTGTAAATAATAGCAGAGTTGGAGGCTCGGATAC
>JAJKFI010000095.1:920042-966687 GCA_029204185.1 Lerista edwardsae
TGCCAGTTTCAACCAGTTCTGGACTGTGAGATGTGAAACTGCAACACAAATCCTATCCAATTTCTCAGCCCTGGTGTAGCTGTCCCAATGGGGTGTGTGCTGCATTCTGTGGTGGGGGGCGGGACAGTCATGGAGGCCTCCTCAAAGTAAGAGAACATTTGTTCACTTACCCCGGGGCTGCATTGGCACCAGAAAGCTGGGTAGGATCCTTAGAATCTGAAAGCCCTTAGAATCTGATACCCATGAAAAGCGGAGGTTTTGGGGGTGGAGACTACATACTCTAGAATCTGTTATGGAACCCTCCACAGCACTTCCAAATAGTCATTCATTTGCATTTGTTGTTGTTCAGTTGCTAAGTCGTGTCCAACTCTTCGCGACCCCCTGGACCACAGCACGCCAGGCCTCCCTGTTCTCCACTAGCTTCCAGAGTTCACCCACTTTCATGTTCATCGCTTTCAGTGAGACTGTCTAACCATCTCATCCTCTGCCACCCTCTTCTCCTTTTGCCTTCGATCTTCATTTGCATTACACAGTTATTAATGCAACAGAGGCTTCAACCCTATACACACTTTCCTGGGAGTAAATCCCATTGAACACTTATTGCAAGTAGACACGCAAACAACTTACAGCTGACACAGAAATATTAGCAGTGTGCCAGATTGTGCTGGAGATATATTAAAGGTTAAGTCACAGCTTGAAAAGCACTAAAACCAGAATGGTTTTCATAGAAAATAATGTCTGACCCTCAGTTTGGTAGATAGTGAGATGACATACACACAAAAACTAAGCTTTTTGGCTGGTATTAAACTGGGTGCAATGGCAGACCTGGGGGGGGAAAGGGGCAAGTGCTTCATGCCGAGTTTCCTCCAACCATCAGAGGAACTGGGCTGGGGGTGCCGCTTGGCGGTGGCACCCCCTGGCTCCTCCAGTGGTTGGAGGAAACTTGCACCACTGCAGCTTCAACATGATTTTTCAACCACCAGAGAAACAGAGTGGCAGAACAGGCGGGAGTGATAGACTGGAGCTATGCTTCTGGGTGGCGACCCTCCAAGAACGCCTCTGCTGGGGTGGGACTGGGAGCAGAAAGTGAGGAAAATGTCAGTTACTCCAAAGGTTTTAAGTAAACAACAAGACCGTTCTGACATCACATTTGCCACCCATAAGATAGCTTTTGGCATTATTCCCATGAATATGTGCATGAGAAAAATTTCTCACTGGAATGTGCCATCTGTGCAACTTCAAGTACTGCATTACTGCACAACATCCATTCATGTCAAAAGGGACTTGTGCAAATTCCTAGCAGGATGACCCACTAAAATGAATGATGGATTAGGGACTTGGTCGATTGCATGTAAAATTCATAAGAAATAGGGCTCAGTACAAAATTGAAATTGTTTTCCTTCAAAAGAGGAAAGCTACTAACTTTGAATGGATTCCACATTTTGTAAAACAGTTCCTTGAACAAGTTTAGATTATTGTTTATCACATTTCTTGTCTTATACAGTATGTGTTATATATGCCAATAAAGCATTGTGAACATCGTTTCTAAATCCTGTCCATTGCAGATTGGGCAGCGTGCAATACGATATATGTAATATAGGAAAGTATAAACAAGAGATTGTTGCTCTTCACAGCAATGGGTCATTTACTAAGAAAAAAATATTACTATTGCACCTGAGGGGATTCCTGCTTTCAAAAAAGCTACTGAACTAGAGTCAGAATGAGATGACTTTGTGTCATCAGTACTATAGAAAAATAGTTTTAAAAATAGTTTTTAGAAGGGCAAATTGCCTTGTGCAAACAGATATGTACAGTGAAATGTTCTCCTGAACATCGCTCTTAGCCAAGGGCCAGTGATTACAAGGATGTTCAGCATTCTCAGTGCTTTTCAGATTAACAAATATGGAAAAGCACTGTTTAGCTAAAGGAAAAGCCAAGATGTTCCAGGGCTGCGTCACAAGGGCTGGTAATCAAAACAAGGGAAATCCTCTGAAAGGAAGGGAAATGTGAATTCTGGGTTAAGTCCAGGGAAAATAAATACCTTCAAACAGAAGGGAATTTACAGGCAAGAGCTGGAGGGAAAAAAGTCAATGTCCACATTTATCCTCAAATCACAGTGTGTACTTCATGTCAGGGCTGGCATCTGCCACTGACCAGAAATTTGCAGGCCTGGATTCAGCAAGGCCCAAAACACCACACAATCACCCACAGGTGTGATTCAAGAGCGCTGAGTCACGGTGACCCAGCACCCAGGTGAGCAATCACCATTAGGGTAATCAGAGAAATCTGATTGGAGCACAGTTGCTCTTAAGCACAACGGCCTCAGTGCGGGTCGTAGTAGGAGTGTGGTGTTGGTCGTGAAGAGTGTGTATTGTTTATCCTGTGCAATACAGAAGGCGTTTGCTGTGCTGCAACTGTAAATATTCCTTGAAAATACAGACTTGGTGGTGGAGACCTGCTGTGTCTGGATATCTTCTTCGGTGTCCTTGAGCTGCTATCTGCTACTCTGCCTGGATAGCTCACCAGTGTCCGTGACACTTCCCTGCCATGAATAGTGATAGCTCAAGCAAGGTTCTTTGAGAACAGTCAGCTATTGTCAGAATTTTATATATAAGATGCACACAGAATTTTTTTTATACACACACACAGATTAGCAGGCAATGAACTGCTGATGTAACATATGCAACAAACAGTCAATCTTGACAAAAGCAAATTTTTACCTTGAATATTGTAGACAGGATAAGATTTAGGTTCAGCCACTCAGTCTTGTTTGCCCTCTGATACACTCTGGAATTCTCTGTTTGCCATGCACAGCATCCGATTTATTAAGACTCAGTGAAAAGCGGGAGAAGGAAAACTTTAATGGTCACTTGGCTTATATATCATGCCTGACAGCCAGGTAAAGGTTCTGCAGAGGTTAGCTCAGCAGGACAGACTTTCCCAGAACCCTGATTGCTCGTGGAACACTAGTCCTGAACTTTCTATGATGGACAGGGTTCTCAGCGAAGCCAAGCACTAGCTCCCTGCAGACACATGCCTTCCACCAGAAATTTCTCTTGCATGAGCCCCACAGAAATATGGGAGATGTGCAAGAGGATAGCAGTCCACTGCTCCCTGAATTAAGATTCAAACATATGAATGCACACAAAAAGAGAAATTGCGCACATAAAGTATAAGAAACTTGCCCCAAACCAGTGCTGAAAATTAAATAAGCAGATACCTTTCTATCTTAAAAATTTAATTCCAACAGAAACAGCAATATATCACCCACCTTCTCACTTCCTAGCCAAATTTATTCAAGTATCTTATACAAATGTTTTCTTACATGAAGTTTTATTTCAGTACAAGCTTCACAGTGACAGCGGTGTTATTGTAGGCTGAAACACATTGATTGGTGAATATTATTCTGGATGTAGACTGCTAGAGCAACACTGCCAGCATTACAGAAGTAGACAGATGGGTTGGTTGATCAGCGCAGTAGTGTAGTTGGGGGTGGGGGTGCGCTAAGTACTGCAGGTGCCACAATGTGCTGCTTAAGCAGCCCCTCCCACTAGTGTCAGAGCCTCTCTGGACAGTGATGGCAACACACAGGGCACCACCCACAACTAGTTATAAGACGACCCCCCACAGCTGCTGAACAGAACTTCTCCTTCCTCTCTGCGTGTCTAACAAAAAGGAATTTATCACAAAACCAGAGAGATTTTCCCCAAACATACAGTGACCACTACTGGGATCATGGAAAGAACCACAGGCATGACAGATTCATTCATGAGAGGTGGCAGCTGATGGCATATTGTTAACACCCAAGAAAAAGAATCAGAATATAAATTTGTAAGGTATGAAATCTCTAGAAATAGTTAATCAAGAATACTGTAGTCCTTGATAAATGTCAGTGATATGCAAGAGAGATATTAAATTCTGTCGCAGGCATGAACCAAAGTTCCAGCGGTGTGTTTCTCATCCTACCAGTTGCCTATGCTCTGTAAGGGGAACATTACGGGAAGGTAGAACGATATACGTCCCCACGTGCAGTCTCTCAACTGGGATGGTTATTACTTATAAATATTATATACCCCTCCTAGATTCAAGTTAATAAAATGTGTTCAGGACTTGTCTATTAGGAGAACCGTGACTGGATTAAGGCAAAGAGATGTACACAAGTAACCAATTCATAAGAGATTCCCGTCATTCCCTACAACATGACATGTCAAGCAAATGCACTGCTGGGAGTTTTCAGTTTTGCACATTTATACCCAGAAGGCAAAAAAAAAAAAAAATCTTCATCTCTGCTGCAAAACAAAAGCCCTGGTAGTTTGTTTAGAAGTACTTTGTTCTTTAAAAAATAGGAAGGCTCTGGCATGGTGGGTTCATCTTGGTATGATCATCTTCTCTATGGCACAGACAATGTGATCCCAGTTTTTGCATAAAATTGCAAGGAATGTCACTGCAAAAAAGGTGCAAAGGATGTGGAAACGGCTTTTCATCATAGGAGCTACAAATTTTGCTATCGTCGAGACGCACACTAGGATGACAGTCATGAAAGCCAAGACCACATTTATACACTTCCCTAGTAGGACTTTGGCATTAACCGTTTCTGACTGCAGTGTTTGTTGCTCTTGCTGGTGAAGCTCCAGCTTGGAAACCCGTGTCTGGCAGGATTCCAGGGCTTCCTATTGGCACAAAACAGGGGGAGGAAGGAAGAAACAGGATCAGAAAACCACCACTGTTATTTATTTTACTTAAAAGACTTAAGCAAATCTTCACAGCCAGAACAAATGTGCATTGCCACTGGTTCAGTTTCAGACCTAATTTAATTGCAGTCAACTCCAATCTACAATATGCATAAATAGGCTATTAAAAGTATGTATTTGGATAATTATAATTAAATTTGCAAATATGAAACATGGCTTCCATTTTCCTTGAACAAAAAAAAAGTACGAAAAGATCAGTGCTCACAATTTGTCTCATGTCCTCCAACTACACTGATGAAGAAAAAGCTGGATGAACATTCAAGGACTTTGCATTTTCAAGTGTGTAAAGTCTTTGCTTTGTTCATATCCGCAAGAGCCTCATGAGGAGGATTATAATATTTCCTATGGAAAGCTGAGGCCAATTCATACATAACAGCAGTCAAGTGGCTGTCACTAGTCAGATGTGGAAGCTCTGAGTATGGAAATTACTGCTCTGGAGGAAGAGATGCAAAAGTACTGTAGATGGAAACAATATATATTAATTTAAAAAGTAGATACCTGAACATCTCGTGATCGTTCATAGGCCTGATATGCAACTTTTTCTTCAATACTAGCTAACTCTTGTTTCAAGTTGGCCGTCTCATGCTGATGGAGGTCCGTTAGATCATTCAGCTGGTCTTCTAATCGCTCATACCTTTGCAACAACAGCAACAGATTTTTACAAATAAACTATTATTTGTAATAAAAATCATACTTTATACATATATTTATACACCTGTGGATTATGCCTTGAATAGATTGCTTTTAGGGAAGTAAACTGCCTTGTGTATAAACTGAATACTGCAAACCTTTAGGAAGTATTTTTGCTTTTCATTAGTTTTTCCCCATCAATACTGTAGCCTCCAAGTTAAAACTTTTGAATGCAGTTGAAGAAACCAACTCAGACCTTGACAAGAAGTTTATTTTCTTGAATGCTCACAGGATAAAACTGTTAACTCTGGGAATATGCAAACATGAACATAAGAACATAAGAAGAGCCCTGCTGGATCAGGCCAAAGGCCCATCTAGTCCAGATTCCTGTATCTCACAGCGGCCCACCAGGTGCCCCAGGGAGGCATGAGACAACAAGGTGCGTGCATCCTGTTGCCACTCCCTTGCACCCGGTACTCTGAAGTAGCCCACCACTTTTGTAAGAAGGTTGCACAATCCATCATTGCCTATAGGCCACGATGGACCTTTCCTCCAGAAATCCGTCCAATCCCCTCTTAAAGGCATCAAGACCAGATGCCATCACCACCTCCTGTGGCAAAGAGTTCCACAGATTAACTACACGCTGGGTAAAAAAGTACTTCCTTTTATCTGTTTTAACTCTCCCAACCCTCAGTTTTAGCGGATGCCCCCTGGTTCTGGTGTTTTGAGAGAGGGAAAAGAACATCCCTCTATCGACTCTATCCCTTCCATGCATAATTTTGTATGTCTCAATCATGTCCCCTCTCAGGTGCCTTTTTTCTAGACTGAAGAGTCCCAAACACAGAGATTATTTACCCACTGATGTAGCAACAAACATGTGGCAGATTAGATACAGCAAATCTCTTATGCATATGGACCTGTACTGTACATGTGGCCAAAAATACATATTTTCTGCTCACACATGTTATAGTTTTCTGAATGTGTATAGACTGTTGTGTGCCTTGCTGCTCCTTCCTGACATAGCCTGCATATCTAATGTCACATAGGCTAATCACTGCAATCCCTGCCGCCCAAAACCCTAAAACTGGACTTTTGGCTTTACACTGCTCAGGGTCAAGAGTGAGGGATCCAGCCTGCTTCAGTTCATTCTTCCCTTAGCTGTGATGCTTTGACTCACCCACGTTGACATCCTTGTAATTTGCCTGTACAATGATTTCAGTAGAGCAAGAAATAGTATATATACCTGTATCTCTCTTCCTGTAGGGTTTGAGAAATAAAGCTATAGTCTCTCTTGAACTGTACTTTTAAATTATCTATCTCATCTGATAGTTGAAACTGTGCTTTCTTTATTTCCTGCAGTTCCTCCAAGAGCATGGAGAGCTTCCCATGGCTGTCCAGAACACTTGTCCCGCTGTGGCCAAAGGACTGGTTCCCATTGCTGTCTGCAGAGCCAGATGTTCCACTGGAGCACTCGTCATCACTGGCATATTTTGGTTTGGCCACAATGGTGGCACTGCCGCCATAGGCCCTGGAACTCGTTTCTGGTCTGAAGTCATCCAGGCTGCTCTTCAGGTGAGCAATATTGTCGGCACTACCGAACTTATTCCGAATCAGGTTTGCAAATTCCCTGGATTTGCTGAAAACAAACACTGGTGGTGTCAACGAGACCCCTAGAACACCTGTCTTGTTGTTCTCATTGCTCACAGCACCACGAGATTTTCCCTGGGCATCCTTGAGGGAGTGCTGGATTTCCTTCAAACTGTCTTTGGACGCATCCTTGGTACTTTTGGAGGAGCCGTTTTGTTCGATGTCCTTGAGCTTTCTATGGTATTGTTCCAGTTTCTTCTGCAGCTGGGCAATGGAGTGGGCAGATTTTTGATTCTTCTTTTCAAAGACTTGTTTAATCCGTCCGGCTTGCTGTTTGTCGGCACTGTTTACCAGCTTTAAATACTCTGCGACATTCCCGTCCCGAGCTGTTTGTTCTATTTTGATCTGCTCTGTCACTTTCAGAATCTTTTGTTTCAGGCTGTCTGCGCTGAGCTTTACTTTCTGAAACTCAAATACACCATCGGGTACATCAAAATTTAGGTTGGTGTCTGAACCTCCTCGACGGATGTTGAGAGGCAAACTGAGAGTATTCATGTCATGTCTTTCAACCTATAAAGAGATTAAAATCAGAATGGTTTAGAGAGGTTGTCTTTTTTACACTACACACGAACAGTCAATCGAAAATTGATTTCCATTAAACCATTCATAAATAATTCTAAGCAGAAATTAATTTATGACCACAAGGTATGACAAACCTTGTGGGAAATAAAACTCTGATGCAGAAAACAGAGGGGTGTGTGTGTGTGTGTGTGTGTGTGTGTGTGTTCGTTCGTTCTGCTCACTCAAGTATTTGGAATTCTAGTGTAATGTACACAGTTAAAGGATAGTTTTACACAGGATAGTTTTACTTCAAACAGAAAATGCTGGGAATTTAAACAATATAATTTATTCTCAAGACTGAATACAATCAATTACAAAGTTACAGCGTGACCTTCAAGATTTTAAAAAATCCCATCCATTGTATTTGCTGCAGAAACCAATTGCATTCTTGGCTCCTCGTTTTACTATCTACATCAGTCTCTGGTTCTGATTCTCAAACCAAGCACAAAGCTCAGTTCTTTCCACAGACCGAGGGCTCTTCTAGGGCGGGCGGCACCTCTTAGCTGCGCCAAGGCTGATTCAGGCAGCAGCCGCTTCCCAGAGCGGCCTCACTCTTGGTGGTGACCAGTGTGATCGCCCCCCCCCCGGGGCCAGTGCCCAGGGCATTTGCACCCCTTACCCCCCCCTCAGGTCCCCCATTGCCAGAGGCAATGTTTGTAGGCAAATCTTGGCACAAAAAGCAAAGGCTACCATTTCCAACATTGCTGGAAGTTTTCAAAGTTCCTGGTTGTGTGCTAGCAAGTTTAATTATCTTTCCATACCACCTGGTGAACATGGCTTTAGAAAACAAAACACCCTTAATTGAAACAGAATGTCAAAGGTACTAATAATGTACCTTTATACAAAGTACCTGTCAGTATAAGTAGTCAATGTTTATAAAATCTATTAAACACTTCGCACATTGGACCCAATAAGCCATGTCACCCAAGGCAATAAAAAGAGACATAAAATTATTACCCTGATGCTTGGCTACAGCAATAAAGATGAGCAATAAAGATTTGTGGTGACAAATCTGATGATCCACTGTCATTAATGTTGCAGTGGTGACATAAATGATGTGCTTCTGACACGTGCTTCAGAATTGCCAGAGCAAAGAGCTGGCGGTTCTGCCTGCCTGCCGCAGAGGGACCTGGCTCATGTCAGTGCCGGTAGGGTGCCAGCGGAGGTCATGGGCAGTTCAGGGGCAGGGGAAAGGGAAGACCGGGAGCTAGAGAGGGTGGATCCTGTCAGCAGCAGCATGCGCTGGGATGCTACCCATTTTTCGAGCCCAGCACACCCTTGCCTCTCCTTGGTATAGGTCTGGGAAGACCACTGGTGCCCAGGTGGCCCACTGGGAAGAGAGCAATTCTGTACTTTTACATACCTTTCACTGGCTGTCTGAGCACCCCACTCACCACTGCATGCAGCATATGCTCCGTGGACAAGGCTGCATGGCAAAAGATGGGAGGGGACAGGACTGGGCTCCAAGACTATTCAGCTAAGCAAACAGTAATTCCCATAGTCACAAAGACCACTTCCTTTGATATAAATGTTCATGCACAAGCATGTGCCTGCCATCACAGACATTACCACTGGCAACATCAACAAGGACCAGCATCATTTCATTTACTTTGTTCAAAAACTTTGTGAATGTTTTTTAAGTTGAAAAATGATTTTAAAAACTTTTAAATAATGATATTCAATATGTCGTGCTTTTTTAAAAGTCGGAAAACATCTGACTCCTCAATTTCACTGATTTCATTGATAGATTTCAATGATTTCACCAACTTCAACTGAGGATTTTTAGAATCCTCAGAGACAAGCCAGACAGTGATGAAAGCAGTGCCCCTGCCAATGCACAGGGAAACAGAGGCAAACACAGGATTCTCCTCAATCAATCGATCAACAGGTACTTATATACCATTTTTCAACACAAAGCGGTTTACAGGCAAATAGGAATAATAATAAAGTTAAATGGTTCCCTGTCCATTAGGGCTCACAATCTAAAAAAAAGGCAGACCACCAGCCACAGCTACTAGAAAGACACTGCGCGGGGGTGAAGAGGACAGTTACTCTTCCCCTGCTAAATGTAAGAGGAACACCACTTGAAAAAAGGCCTCTTGCCCAGTTGGCAGGGGTGCCTCAGACACTGATGACTGAAATGCTCTTGTACACATCACCTTTGAGTCTTCTATGTGCATACAACTAGCAGAGACAGAGTTCAGCAAATCCTTGCGTGGCCTCTCATTTCCAAAAGCAATGTAAAACTCTTGACCCGGTACGAACGTACACTATGTACTGCGTGACTTATGGTTACACAAAATCTAATCTTCAATATTATCCAGGAAAAGTGTACATGCTTCCAAGGATGGGTGGATCTGGTTGTAATTATACACTACTGTTTATTTCCTTCATTAAAAAAAAAGTTCTAAAAATGTATTGCGATAACTAGAAATGACCCTAAACAAGGGTCACTCTGATCTTCCCATTTGTGTGTTGGAATCTCTTCTCACAAAAGGTACATTAGTCCCCAAGCAATTGCAGTTTCCTATGGCGTGCTACAAAACTGTATAAAAGTCATCTGAGTAAATAGGCAAGAGTTCATCATAACAAAAAACACACACATCACAAAATTCCTACCGCACAACCCCATTCAACTGGTAAAGGAGACAAGTCAATATGGGGCTTTAGGGAGTACAGAACAGGTTTTACTCAAGCGTTTGTTTTTTGCTTCCCCCACCCAGCCAGCCAATGAACAACATCTAGTAAAACGTATGACTGTCACTGAAACGATGGTAAAAGGATGGTTAAAAATGATGGCTGAAGCTTCACATACACATTTGTCCTTCAATGTGAAAATCTTTTTTCTTTTTTTAAAGAAAGCACTGTTGACAGTGTTACCCAAGGATTCAGCTCCGATGGAGAAGGCATGAGGAAGCCATTACTGTAATGGTGCATACAGTACACGGGGTTGTCTTTGAAAACTCATCAAATATTCAACTGGTTCGGAACAGAACAGCCAGATTGCTCTACAGGAGGGCTGAACACAGCTTGCCATTCTAAAATATCTCTATCATTTGTTTGTTTGACCAATGAAGCCTTAAATGCTTTGGGACCACTGACCATTTTCATTGGTGCCTTGTGCTATCACTTCTGGAAACTGGAGACTATCAACATTATTTTTACCGCTTTCTTGGAGAAAGCTGACAATAACCAGTGGACAATTTCTCAATAATCACTGTAGAATACTAGCCCCCTCCATTTTATGATATTTATGGTATGTATGTATGAGTATGTGGAACATGTACATTTTCTTTTTTCTCTTTTCCAAAGTCCAGCTAAGAGCCGTTTTAAATGCACAGACATTATTTCATGTCTTTCACAAAAAAAGCTACCAAAACAATTTCAGCACTCCCTACTTCAGATAGTTAGCACAGTCCCGTCAGCATTACTCTCCTCAATGAATTCCACTGAAAACCTAAACAAAGCACAAAATACCCCTTGCACACTTTGGGGGAAACACAACGTAGAGCAAAAATATAATCAAAACACACGAAGCTGCCCTAAACACCACTGTTTGACCTCAGATTTTTCAGTATAGAGCTGCTGTTGGTTTATCTGTTGCACTTTACGAATGCATAAATGATTCCATCTTATCCAGCACACAAACAAATCATTTGCTTATTGGTAGTAATCCATTCAAACTTTCCCATTTTCCTGTGCAGTGAGAGAAAAATATTCTCAAAACTCAGTCTATGAAAGAGGCTTATACAGATGTTCTGTTAAAACAAATGAAACCACAACACTGAACATTGAACTTATTAAAGTGTCCAACATTAGTTATGAGCAATAGGATCACTATTAATTCTCATTATTCTAAAAATCCTGTTCAATGTATTCTACTGAAGATCAAATCTTTTTGCATATTTTGCTTGCAAGAGATTTGTTGTAAGTAAAATCATCCATTCATACGGCTTGCTTATGAGGAAGAAAAAATACCTAAGTGGAGTAATGCAAACAATAGTGCAAATGTGAAAAAAATTATATATGCTTAATTCCTCTGGAACTGTTTCTTCCACTGAGAAAAGCATACAACATTTTTCCAGACTGGGCTAATTAAGCTCCAAATAAGTACACCAATATTTGTGCAAGGCTAGTTTTAACCTTTGTGGCAGTCCAAATTCACCTAAAGTAAAATGTGGGATGTGCTCACACCATGCATGTAATGTTCTGATGACCCAAACAAAATGCCTCATTTACAGAAAAGCAAAGAATCGGATCAAATCAGGTCTCTCTCTCTCTCTCTCTCACACACACACACACACACACACACACCCCGTCCCATGCTAATCCTTGCTTTGATGCTGATGCAGCTTCTGATAGCTGTACAGGGGAGCAGCACTTGCAGTCTGTGTCCGGAGTTAACTGTTAGCAAATTAGATTGAAGGCTAAGAGAGTGCTCCAGATGTGCCCTAACAGCTTCATCAGCACACAGTCTGTTGCAGTATTTGCAGGCTGGCAACATAAAAGTAATCGTATATTTAGAGAAACAGTATATACTGTATATATAAAATGGATATCTCCTATTTCAGTGTTTCTGAAATGGTGCATTATGACTAGGTGAGTCGTGAGCTAATTTCAGGTAGGTTGCGTAGCACCTAATGCAGCCATCATTGAAAACTGGAGGAAATGGGACACTGGAAAAGGGGGAGGGTTGAGTGGTTGTTTTGCTGTGTGAAGGTTGTAAATAAATTCACTTTGCTATTGGAAAATGGCTTTATTGCTGCACTCTTGGGAAAGCAGCAGGCTCTGGTGCCACAATGATGGCACTCCCAGCCATGACATCACTTCTAGAGGGTCCTGGACAAATGGTCATTCTAAAAAGTGGGTCCAAGTGCTAAAATGTTTGAGAACCACTTACCTACCTAATGCATTTACAAGTGTGTAGTCCCCAGACCATCCCTCTACTCCCTTCCTTGTGCAAGAGTAAAGCAACCTCCAAGGCAGGGCAAAGTAGGCAGGGAGGCAACTCTAAAAGGGCCCAATCCTTCCAGCACAGATGCAGCTGCACCACAGCCCCAAGGTAAGGGAACAAATGTCCATGACTCCTCTCTCACAAGATGCAGTGTACAACCCATTGGCATGGCTGCATCAGCACTGGGAAGTTGGATAGGATTGTAAACATACTCCATCAGCATATTCTGTTCATGTAAATGAGAAGTTGTTTCAATAACAGGAATGAATTACCAGACTGAACATTCCATAAAGTTTATAGCTAAAACATGCAATCTCTTGGATTCAACTATTATAATTTATAGCTTACACAGAGACAAATTGGTGAAGTACATCTGTTTTTTATGATGTAGAAAATGCCATATGTTTTCCCCTTCACTTTGCCTCCCACAGAGCAGGCCTAGACTGTTCAGTGGCTGCTCCCCCCCCCCGTGTCCTCTGTCCACTGCTACAAACTGCCACCAACCTGCACCACCTTCTCTGTGCTTAACAGGCACACATACTCAGTGTCAATAGACAAGGACATTGCACTGGCCCAACTGAGTGAGGAAAGCAGGGAAGGCACAGTATCTCCTAAATTTTGACATTTGAGCTGGGAGCATCTCAGTGCCACATGACTGGAAGACACAAGCAGGGTTTTTCTGTGAAATACATACATACAGTATTGGTTACTCATTTGGCAAACACATTCCATGTACTTTCCTACAATTGTGTTTCTACTGCAGAAATAATTGCATACTCCCATAACTCAAAGAGCACTAGGAAATTGGGACGATACAGTCCTACTTCTGAAGAGCCCATTCATTGCTATTGTGATTAGGCAGATTCGCCTGGCAATTACTGAATACTGTTTCTGACATGACCACTGACAAACACAGCCCTTCTCTTCCAGTGCCCACACTGTTTTATTTCTAGAAAGAATGTACTATGCACTGTACAACTTCAGCATTCAAATACATTCAGCGTGCCCTGGTATCCACTGATTCGGTATCCACTGTTCCAGTTATCCACGGATACCATGGATACTGGGATGCCTATTAAAAACATAGGGGAGCATTCAACAAATCTATTTTTTTTTACCTTGTTGCAGGAAAGCCACTGATATACCCCTACCTTTAAAAAGGCATCCCCAGTATCCACAGTTTCAGGTATCCATGGTGGTGGTGGTGGTGGTCCAGAACACAATTCCATACAAAGCAATTTTATATAAATGTTAATGACATCTGGTACCACTCAAATACATGAGGCTGCAATCCTATATTCACTAGTCTGGGAGTAAGCCCTGCTGAACACAACGGGACATACCATACTTCTGAATAGAAGTGCACGTAGGATTGTGGTGTTAAGTTAACTTAGCAAAAGTGCATACAATGAAAAAAATGCATTGAATGTGGGTATATTTCACATTCCAGCAGATGGAGCCATTGCTTTGTTCATCTTTACTGAGAGGAACAACCAATCTATTGGGGAAGAAGGCCACACAGAAATCCTAAATTAAGAGACAATTCCAATTCTCTTCACTGAGCAGGATTGCCTTTCTGAGAGAATTTTGATAGCTGGAAGATACCACAAATTTTATTTGCAAAAATGCTTTTTTACAATGAGGAAACACCTTTTTTTACAACTTGGAGCTTTGCCTTCCTTCGCCTCTGGTAAGTTCACCTTCCAAAAGCCTTATTATTTTAAAATGTGTGTGTCTCCAGTTTCTGACAGATTCATCTGCCCAATCACCACTGCAATGTTGACAGATCCTTTCCATGTTGTAATATGTGTAAATATTACCCCATTTCTTCTGGCACCTCTGCAGAATTCTACAAGAACCATCACCATCCAACAGATGCAAACATGCAGACATAATTAACAGCAAGTTGTTAGTTTTTTTAAAACCTAATTGAAACAACCTGATTCTTTTAAAACATTACTACAATTTCACAAGACAGAACATTGATTAGTTGACATTTTACAGTTGTTGCAATGATCTAACAACCCTGGGATCTATAAATTTCATATTTAGTTCTGTCCGTGGGCAGATGAAGTTTTATGTTCTCGATTAAACCTTTCTTTAAAAATATGTCTTCCATGCAGTGATCTGAATGATAGATTGGCTCCATTACAATTTTCACACAATAACAATAGTCTGTGCAAAATGTTCTTTACTGAAGATGTTAGCCTTAAAAATGAATTGTACATATTTTAAAAGAATGAACCTGTCGTTAAATTTTTCACAGATCAGAATAGTTCAACAGATCCTTGATACATTCCTATTACCTCTACTGGTTTAAAACAGACACACACACACACACACACACACACACACACACACACACACACACATCACAAATCAGAGCAGATTCCTAATTTTTAAACTACAATCAAACATTTACAGCTACAACTGCAAGAATGTACTTTGTATACTAGATTGTGAGATAGCAAGGGAGAATTATGTAGCCTTTTGTCAAATCCCTGACTCTAATCAGACATCACTGTAGACACACCACAATGAAACACCCATTTACCATGGTCAGATTGGGCAAATTCATCACAGAAACTTAGAAACTGGGATCAGCCTTGCTGAATAGGACAAAATTTGGGAGTCCATTGTAGTTCACGCGACATAATTTTGAGACAAACTTTGGTTTGTAATCTGATTCCAGTGTGCAAACACAATGTATCTTGCCTTAAGGTAAAGGTAAAGGTTTCCCCACAACCAAATGGTCTAGTCATGACCGACTGTAGAGGGCGGTGCTCATCTCCGCTTCAAAGCCTGTAGAGCCAGCGTTTTGTCCGAGGACAATCTTCTGTGGTCATGTGGCCGGCATGACTATACGCCGTAGCGCATGGAACACTGTTACCTTCCCACCGAAGTGGTCCCTATTTATCTATTTGCATTTAGGTGCTTTCAAACTGCTAGGTTGGCAGGAGCTCAGACAAGCAACGGGAGCTCACTCCGTCGTGCTTTCTTGAACTCCCAACCTTCCGGTCAGAAAGCCCAGCAGCAGCAGTTTAACCCACTGCGCCACCACGTCCCTTAGCAGATACTATATCCATCATCCAATCCAGATGCCATCTCAGATATTCATTAAGCATTTTATATATCTCCCCCATACATTAGTACCTCTATGCTACTTTAACTCACATACCTGACTGCACAGTTGCTTCTTACAGCTAATTTGTGGCTGAGCCAATTGAAGTTGAATAGTTAAGGGTTTGGGAAATTGTGGTCCACTTTTTCTATCCACCCTAGCAGGTTGATTGCTTCTTTTACCCAAAATAGAGATTCTTGCTAAGGAACAGACTACCAATGGCATCTTGAGGGTCTATGACAGGATGCGTCTTTCTGTACTCGTCTTACCTTTCTGTTTGTATGGATACTTCTGAATTCTCATGGAATACATATTTATCTGCCCCTTCATTTACAGACTTCTACCCATATCAATCTCTCTCTCTCTCTCTCTCTCTCTCACACACACACACACACAGACTTTTTAAAAAAAAGGCAGAGGAGGAGGAGGAAAACGGCCCCTGGAGTGGAGGAGCAATAGAGGGCCGCAACTGAGGGCGGGTGAAGGGCGATTTTGTTGCCCTACCACCTGGTACCCTAGGGTATTTGCGCCCTGATTCTCCCTTGGTATGCCACTGGTCACAAAGCCAACCAGTTACTGGTTAGCATGAAGAAAGTAGTGGTTGTGACAAGCCACTCAACTACAGGGGAGTACTTTGGACACACTCTCACCAGCACCCAGGAAGCCCTAATTTAGTGGATAAGTATAGTGAACTGATTGGTGGCCAACCAGGGAATCAAAGTTGTCCCACGAGGATCCACTCATCCTTTTTACTGCATGCTCCTAGACAAACATACAGATGATCACACTGTGAAGAAGATGACACTATGCCACTGCTCTGGTCCTGACACCATTCCTTCCCTTGCTCACCGCACAAGTGATCACAGAACCCTGATCCCTGGCAGAAGGTCACCAAAGCACACACACCACGGCCAGTACAGATGGCCACCACTAGCCATCAGAGTTGCTCTGTGGGCACAGTGAAGAGAAGACATATCACTCTGCTGCCTAAGCATCACTCTGTCTCATCTGGCACTGTCGGAGAGCGCAAGCCATTAAAAAAAAGACAATAAGAAATGGTGAAGAGGGTTTGTTTTGTTTGTTTTGTGGACTTCCTGGTTTGTTGTTTGGATGCAAACTGCTGGTAAAAAAAGAACGGAGGAGGATAAGGGAAAGTATGTTCTCTAGGTAACTAACCACAGACATCCTCTTCCTGAGTTGAAACTGTTTCATTATCCACCCTGGTAGTATAGTGCCAGAAGAGAGGAAATGACTCCTGGTTGCCCAGGCCAGTGCTTCTCAAAGTGTGGTCCATGGACCAGTTGCTAGGCCATGAGCCATCGGCCACTGGTCTGGCTTCATCTGGCTTCTCAGAGTTTCCTGCTGTGCAACTTGGCTACATACCAAGCCTTGCAAGAAGCTCTGAGAAGCCAGAAGAAGGAAGCAGGAAAGACTAGGTATGGCACTCTTGTTGGGACCCACCAGAAGTGATGTCATGACAGTGACATCATCAAGCAGGAAGTGCCGTAATTACGATATAATCAAATGACACTCCCGGAACGCAAACTGGCATTCTCGGACTACAGCAATTGCATAATCAGGAACATCCCTGACATAAAGAAAGATTAGGACAAAAATCTTATGCAAAAGCACTAAAAATAAAAACAAAATTAAAAGAAACCCTCACTTGTAAATTCAAACTGTTAACACACAAAAGGAATATTGCAAGAGTAAGGACTGCAGCTTCCAAGATGGTTGCTTCCAGCTTTCTGTAACCCACCTGACATCAGGTCACAACCCACCAAGTGGGTCCCAATCCACGGTTTGAGAAACACTGCCTTAGTGACTATCTGTGGCACATCTGAGAAAAAAATACCAGTCTGCAACAATGGACCTGTTGGACAGCACTGACCTAGGTAACCTGAGATACACACGAGACACATGAGATTGTGAATACTCCTCTCCGCAACAGACAGACACTTTCCCTGTGTTTAGAGATCCCTCAAAGCATCATCAAAAGGGGAGACTCTCATAGCCCATGTACAGGACTGCAAAGTCAGGGCATCTAGTGCAGCCTACTTTCACCCTACTTGTTGTTCAGTCGCTAAGTCGTGTCCGACTCTTCGCGACCCCATGGACCACAGCACGCCAGGCCTCCCTGTCCTCCACCAGCTTCCTGAGTTCGCCCAATTTCATATTCATTGCTTCGGTGACACTATCTAACCATCTCATCCTCTGTCGCCCCCTTCTCCTTTTGCCTTCAATCTTTCCCAGCATGAGGGTCTTTTCTAAAGAGTCCTCTCTTCTCATCAGGTGGCCAAAGTATTGGAGCTTCAGCTTCAGCATTTGTCCTTCCAGGGAGCAATCAGGCTTGACCTCCTGGAGAATTGACCGATTGGATCTCTTTGCAGTCCAGGGGACTCTCAAGAGTCTTCTCCAACACCATAATTCAAAAGCATCGATTCTTCGACGCTCTGCCTTTCTTATGGTCCAGCTCTCACAGCCATACATGGCTACTGTGATACATACATCACCCTACTTAAGAATACACAATTTTTTATCCTCATTCTACCTTTCAGATCTCTAACCTAACTCAGCATCAAGCCAGAGGCGTTTCTACAGGGATGGCAAAGCTCTAAGTTTTGCAAGAAGCCTTACCCTGTCATGTAAATCCCTCCTCTCCCTTGCTGCTGTAGCCAGTAAGCAACGCCAAGATGTTGCTGTTCCCTACGAGGTTTGGCTAAAACGGTGCAGGAGAGGAGTATTTCCACTGCAAGGTAAGGCTTCTTGCAAAACTTAGAGCTTTGCCATCCCTATAGAAACGCCACTGCATCAAGCATCTTTTTGCTGTATATGTTTGTAGTGATCCTCAGTCATAGTAGAGAGCAATCATTTGCTTCTGTGATCAACGATCTGCTGGCTGGGATGAAAGGATTATAAAGATTATTACAGCAGGAATTTTGTAACACATGGAAGCTGGCATTATTTTATGTTTCAAAGGCTCTATTTTAAGCCACATTATTATTTTAACATATAATGAACATATAAGAATAACAACGTGAAAACAGGAGCTGAAAGAGGTTGTGGTTTTATTTAAACCAGGAAAAAGAAGGTTTAAAGAACCAGATTATCTTGAACCTCATCTGACAGTTGATTAAAAAAAGGAAGTCAATTTCCTCATTTTACTACTGCGAAAAAAGTATTTTGTTACACATTTAGGTTACACTTGGAAGCAAACCCCACTGAATTTAGGGAGAGTTACTACTGGGAAGATACATTTACACTTTTTAAAAGAGGAAAATATTGCCATGTATTCTGTTACTTTTTGTTTTGAAAACTTAACTTCTCAGTCTATTGACACATTAGCTAATGTTTTTCATTTTAATATTTGTTCCATCATGTTTTATTCAGAGCTAAAGAAATAACACAAATCAGGACAACTTTGATTTGTCCTTGTAAATACAGTGATAAAGCCAGAACACATGACCTTGAAAAATTTACAAAATTAAGGCTGAAATCCTTACCTGGAAATAAGGCCATCAATCAATCAAAGTTCACAAAGCTGTTTACAGGCAAATAATAATAATGAAGTTCAATGGCTCCCTGTCCCAAAAGGGCTCACAATCTTAAAAAAATGAAGAGCACCCCCAGCAACAGTCACTAGAAAGACACTGCGCAGGGGTGAAGAGGGACAATTACTCTCCTCCTGCTAAATATAAGAGGAGCACCACTTGAAAAAGTGGCTCCTGCTCAGTTAGCAGGGGTTCACAATGGGGATTTTCTGGGTAGACATGCATAGGACTGCAATGTATGACAGTTCTGACATTATGGCTATATAGTGATTACAAATTATCCATTCTGCACCTCTCTCATCATAATCCAAATAAATCAAGTGGTCATTTGTTTGGTGTTCTAACCTTAATAAATCCTCATTAAAAAAACCTCCAGTAGCTAGTGTGACAGCTTAGCTTGAATGAGGAAACGGAATAAGTGTGTTCATTCATGGCTTCCTTGGTTCTCATCTTTGAGCAGTAGCGTAACTACTGGGGGGCAGGGCAGTAAGTATTGCAGAAGTTGTAGTTTGCACTACTAGCGGCACCTCCGCCTCACTGGTGCAGCTATTTTGGACCCCTGCCCACACTACTGCATCACCCAGCCCATCACAGATAATACACAGCTTGGTTAGCACTAACTTTCTTTAAAAAGATGGATTCCTTGACAGTTAAACAGTTGTCCTGAAGACAGATACAATAGCCAATTAGTATGGCTTATCCTAAGAACTGTCTTACTAGCACCACAAATCTGAACATTCATCACAAAATCAAATTAAAATTCTGTACTTAAACCCAAAAATTGATTCAGAGAGGGGTTTTTTCCAGTGATCTGGAACTGGAGTCTGAATCTAAGACAACTTGGTTGCTTTGAACCCAAACAGAACTGCTAAACTCAAAGGGTGGCATGCAAAGTAACACTTCTGCGAATGCAGTCTCCTCAGTCTCTCTCTCCAAGAATGGAAGGCGCTTGTTTTCAAGAAATGTTCTTTCCATCACTCATTTAAGTGGTTAGTATTTAGGACTTGGTGATTGGGACGTGGTGGCACAGCGGGTTAAACCGCTGCTGCTGGGCTTTCCAACCGGAAGGTTGGGAGTTCAAGACTGCGCAACAGAGTGAGCTCCCATTGCTTGTCCCAGCTCCTGCCAACCTAGCAGTTCGAAAGCACCTAAATGCAAATAGATAAATAGGGACCACTTCGGTGGGAGGGTAACGGTGTTCCATGCACTATGGCGTATAGTCATGCCGGCCACATGACCACGGAAGCTTGTCCTCAGACAAAACGCTGGCTCTACAGGCTTTGAAACAGAGATGAGCACCGCCCTCTACAGTTGGTCACGACTAGACCATTCGGTCATGGGGAAACCTTTACCTTTTATTTAGGACTTGCACCAGGGACAGATCCTTTCTAACCCCAATCTGACATTTACCAGCCTTATTTACCAAAGTATACTTTGAATAATTCATTCTGTAGCTCTGTCCAGGACTATGTGAGAGACCAACACCTTCTCTTTACCTCTTTTCTCATCCTAACCCTTTGGCATTCTTAGCTATTTTAATTAGCTTCCCCTATTACTATGAATGTCAGTAACACTTGCATATATTTATTGCAACAGACTGCAGGGGTAGGGAAGGTAGGTGGAAGTGCAATCCTAAACTACCACCATAAAGCGTGTTTGGACCATCTCGGGAGGATGGCGCATGTTTGTGTGCTTGCCTCTCTGACACCAAGAGTGCTCCAAACACACTTTACGGTGTCCCTTGTGCCGGCCAAACTTTGCTGGCCTAACTGTGCCGGCCTAACTCAGTTTAGAATTGTGCCCTCGGGGATATACACAGAGCTACTCACTTCAGTGGCCTTCCATCTGGTGAGGGGAGATTTAGCACAGGCACCTTTCCCCCCTCTCCTAACAACCATTTCATCAGCAGAAGTGAACCTGCAAGTATTATCATACTTACAGATCCCTGGATCAATCAGGTCAATCAGTTTCACCTAAATCCATAGCTCCCAAAACCTTCAGCACTAGCACCTGCTTTTTAAAATGACAACTCACGGGGACCCACCTGGCTTTACAACACTAAAGGAAGTTTCACCTTTCTAGCTGCTCAAGCCTCTCTTTTTACTATCTTCTTTTCTATGATGCTTTTCTCTTTGGCCTTCAACAGGAGTGGAGGCATACATGTGGTTAGTTTTTCCATAAGGCTCAATACATTTCCTTGTCAGGAGGACCTTTCTTCTTGAGTCTCTTTTGGGGCCAACGTTCATTGGATCGGGACCATTCTGGTGCCGTGGTGTTCCTCTCAGCCTACACAAGTAAACATGCAGGTGCAGCTCGGCTTGATTTTCCATATGATTCAACACATTTTCCTTGTCAGCTGCTGGTCAGTTTCACAACCCACCAACAACCAGGTCATGACCCACAATCTGGGAAACGCTGATCTAGATTATTTTTCTTCTAACATAAATCCAAACTAAGTGTAATAATGGTCATTATGCTGCTGTTCCAGCATTTCAACTCAGAAAAATATATCCTGAAGTGTACGCTGCAATGTGATAACTGGTCCTGACAACATGTTTGTCACATAATTAGCCAACAGGTTTACACATTCCAAGAATTGTTCTTAAATTTATTTCTGGAAAAACAAGATGGCTAAAATGGTCTCAATATTAACTGCACCCCAGAAGAATGTGAGGTCTTTTATAATTTACAAAAAAATCCAAAACGAATTATAAAATATAGGCATACTTTGGGAAACTGAATGGTGATAATCAAGCATGAAATGAGATCAAACTCATTCACTGTGTCTCACAATACTCAGATACTAATTCCCTGCCCCCCAGCAGACAAGCAGGAGGATCCTAAGCATGTTTATCTGGAAATGCATACACCACAGCAGAAGCAGAATTTCAGTCCTTCCCAACATATTTCCTTCCTACCAAGAAAAAAAAAAAGCCTAGCCATAGAAAACATGTAAGAGACTACAAGGCTATTTCCACTTCTAAACCATCTCACAGTTTAACATATGAAAGTATCTGGGCTATATAAATGTTCCAGGGGAAACTAGTTTAAATGGAACAGAAGATCCATCTGTGCATTCAAAGAAGTCATTCAAAGAATATCATTTTTCAAAGTGGAGAACAGAGAGGGAAAGCAACATCAGCTATCTGAACACTGCTCAGAGGGCAATTCGGCATTTGGGACAATTACATACTGTGATATTAAAGCCGCTCCTCCGCAATACTCTGTTGGGTGTTTTCCTATTCAAAAGTCATACTCCTAAGTTTCCTCTAAAGTTTTCTATACTCTGTCTGGGGCTTTGTCTTATGTTATGCACTCAGGTCTGAGCTTCTTTTTTTAGGTTTTCCAGTGAAAACACATGGTGCCTGCCTCCTAAAACAACTAGCAAAAACAATGCCTTCAGGGTGCATTAGGGTCACTGCAGGTCAATGGGGGAAAAACACAGTTCAAAAGTAATAGGACAGTCAGATGGTTTCAAGCAAAAACAATCTAAAAAGAGGGGGGAAAGCCAGCTTGTTCTTTGACTAGAACAGAAATACATTTGGCTTATTTTTTAAAAAAATTACTATATATGCAAACAATTTAAAAAGCATACTGGTTACCTATGATTGTTTAGGCCAATGTTTCTCAAACTGTGGGTCGGGACCCACTAGGTGGGTTCCAAGTCAATTTCAGGTGGGTCCCCATTCATTTCAATGTGTATTTTATTTTTAATGCTAGCTTTTTGTTACCCTGCGTTGACCGGGTAACAAATGTCATCTGGATTGTCACCAATCAGGTTAGCGACCCCAAAAACTGGATTTGACACTAGTCATTTCTGACATTTTATTTAGCACCCCTTCTCACCCCCCATGCCGATGGGGGCTGAATGTGGACTCAAACGGCATTGGGAGTGTCGCCGCGGAACATGCGTACACACATATACGTTCTCCTTTATACACACACACACACACACACACACACACACACACACACACACACAAGCTTTTCCTTACCCGGCGTTGCCCGGGTATTTATTTATCCCAAGCTTCTATTAGACACAAAAAGGAATGAATTCTACCAATCAGCTCAGCGACCACGAAAACTATGGATTCGACACTGATGTTGGCCGTTTTCGACCACTTTCATGCGGGGGCTGCTGCGCACCCCACCCCCGGGGGCGGTAGGGGGGCCTGACCCCCGAAATGTTTGTCACCAGGCCGCAAGGCACACAGGTGCCGAATTTGGTGCAAGTCACTCCAGGTGTTCCAGCAGGGCATGGCAGACGTTTTGTTTCGCATCCCTTCTCACCCCCCACACGTGGGGGGGGGAGGAACGCAGACTCCAACCATGTCAGGAGCGTCGCCGCTCATCTCGGCAACCCCAGAAACTACGGATTCAACGCGGAGTACGGCCATTTTCAACCATTTTCACGTGGGGCACCCCGCACACCCCCACCCCCGGAGGCACTAGTGGGGCCTGACCCCTGCAGTGTTTGTGGCCAGGCCAGAAGGCTTGCATATGCCGAGTGTGGTGCCAATCGGTCCAGGCGTTCCAGCAGGGCATGGCGGACATTTTGGTTCGCACCCTTTCTCGCCCCCCACACCAAGGGGGGGGGCTGAATCTGGACTCCAACGGTGTCAGGAGTGTCTCCACTCATCTCGGTGACCCCGGAAACTATGGATTCCACGCCAATGTCGGCCGTTTTCGACCATTTTCATGTGGGGCCCCCCGTGCACCCCACCAACAGGGGTGCTAAGGGGGCCCAACCCCTGCAGTGTTTGTGGCTTGGCCGCAAGGCTTGCGTATGCCGAGTTTGGTGCTAATAGGTCCAGGCGTTCCAGCAGGGCATGGCAGACGTTTTGTTTCACACCCCTTCTCGCCCCCCATGCCAAGGGGGGGCCGAACCCGAACTCCACCGGTGTCGGGAGTGTCGCTGTTTGTCTCGGCAACCCCAGAAACTGGATTCGACGCTGATTTCGGCCGTTTTTGACCATTTTCACATGGGGCCCCCTGCCCACCCCCAGGGGCATTAGGGGGGTCTGACCCCCACAGTATTTGTCACCAGACTGCAAGGCACACGCATGCCAAGTTTGGCGTCAATCGCTCCAGGCGTTCCAGGAGGGCATGGTGGACGTTTTGTTTTGCACCCCTTCTCGCCCCCCCCCCACGCCAAGAACTTCAGCTATCACAGTTATTTCTAATTCTAAATCATTGTACATTTCTTGTGCTAACAGGGACTTGTTCAAAAGATAGTATGCAACAAATATGAGCTCTTCTTATAAAACAAAATTCACGCAACATCGTTATCTTGCATCACCTATCCATATAGCAGTCTAATTTAGCCAATCATGAAAACAAATACACGTCCGCCCTCATTATCAGTGTGCGTGGGGGTGGGGTCTGTTCCTGGAACTGCCATGAATATAAAAACCTCACAGAAAATGAAATCCATGGGTCAGGCAGCCCATTTTCCTCTGAATGCAACTGGAGCTGTGCTCTGGCCACGTCTGGAGGGTATTACAAGGGCCAGGGAAATAACTGTGCGCTTCCTGCCAGGCCCTCAGAATGCCTTCTAAGAGCCAAAAACCATCACTTCCTGAAACCTTTAAGGGCTGAAAACCACAGCCCCATACGGCTGCCTTGCAAGTGACAAAGGGTTCAGGGAATAGAATGAAAGGCCCTCACTCTGCGTTGCGCCCCAGCCGGCTGCTGAGCCGGCTGCTGACCTGACCTTGATGTTCCTCTTATTTTTGAGTTATTTACAAATGTTATTATCTGGGGAAATAATGGAAATTGAGAAGTAATAAACATTAGCTTCAATTGTTTATTCACAAAGTCCACCATCGGCATTTATTAAAACATAAGTGCACTTTCAAACAGTATAATTTCTTTTCCATTTAAAATGCTGTCTGTATTACCAGTGGGACAACACAGTGTTTCCAAATAAGTTTCCATATGCTTTTAAAATTGGAGTGAGTGAGAATACATAAAATCTTGTCTCATATCTTCTAAGCTATTATGTTACAGATTTTTCAAAAGGAAGAAGCTAAACAAAGGTAATGATGACTTGTGTTTGTAAAAAGAGGTTGATGTAGATACTAGTGTAATGAGCATTTAAAAACATGCAGCTATATACTTGGGTTTCTTTAGTTAGAAAACAGATATGAAAACAGTTTTTACGCTATGAAGATGCAAATACTGGCATGCCCTGGTATCCGCTAAGGTGCCGTTCCAGACCCCACTATGAATAACTGAAACCGTGGATACCGAATCAGTGGACAACTGGGCACACCTGTACTTTGATAGCATTAAGGGTTTTCCCAAGAGGTTTGAAGAAGGATACCCTTAAAATTTTCACATTCTGGTCCCCTAATTATCAAGCACCATTACATATGTCATGCCGAACAAGTGAAATTATATTGCAACTTCTCAAATGTTGGTGAGGGCAATATGCCAACACATGAAGTGCTGCAGTACACTTGAGTAGTTTTTCAAAAAATTCACCTCAAACATAAAACAGTAGCTCCAGTTATATGCCACAGAAGTGTAATTGATACAATTCATTTTGTTCAAGATGCTTCCAAGCTGCCTCAAAATACTTGACTACCTCATACAGATTTAATCACAGAGAACATATTTATCTGTCTAGCCAGTTATTAGTCAGTCATGGAGAAATATTTGTCATTGTATAAAGAGATACAAAAGCATGTGCCTTGAAACACTGGAGGCTGTCATTTTGACTCAAGTGTCAGAAAATGCATTCTGCTGTATTTTAAAAGAGCTACAACTCCCCTACTTTGTACTGTCGGATGGGACAAGAGAAATTTATCCAATTAATTAATAATAGTAGGTGCATATGCAGGCCCGCATGCACACGCCCCCACACACCCCTGCCTACTGAAGATTACACTTTGTGCATCAAATGAAATGGACTGTAGTCCACAAAAGCTTATGCTTAATGTTGCAATGGACATTTATGCCACCAGGTTGTGTGTTCCAGCAGCATAAACCACTTCCTGTCTGTTGCAAAAGTGACAGTGGATGTAGCCTGACCACCTCCGCAAGCAGCCAGAGGCTTGGTCCATGCAATAACCACTGAGGACACCTGCTGCCACAGGTAAGGCCATGCAGGGAGTGGTTTGGGCAGGGGGTGGAATGGGATGAGGATGGGGCAGGGAGTAGCAGCAGATTTGGGTCCAGGAATGAGGCAGGTTTGGCAATAGCAGTCCCTGCCTAATCCTAACCCCCTTTCAGAGCTTGTTCCATTTTTGTGGGTCAGCATGGACTTGTGCCAGCTGTATGCCTTGAACAGGTCCAAGCTGACCCATGGCAGCTGCTTAAGCTTACCATAGGGCAAGGGAGCAAATGTTCCCCTACCCCAGCAGCTCCCAAACTTGTGATCCAAATGTGATCCAAGATGGCAGTGCCCAGGAGACCCAGGAAGAAGCAGCTGCCAGGGACATGCCACTGCACCCCTCAGGCGCCACAGCACACTTGGGAACCACTGCCTTACTCCAAGGAGGTCTCAACATGCCGGAACTCTCCCTTGGGATACAGCAGAAGTCACACTGATGCCACTGCACCACTGCACAGGGTGTAAGTATGTAAAAATACATAGGATTGGGCTGTAAGTATGTAAAAATGAACTTTAAATTTTTTCCTGACAGCGTTGTCTTCTATTATCATAAATGTCTACATCAACAGTTATTATATTTCATTTTAAAGTGGTGCTCATTTCATCACTCTTGGAGTGGTTGCAATAGTGTGTGGGGGGGATGGTGTTTTGATGGCCCTTCTCAAGGTATATTCAAGTGCTATCTTATGCACATCAATTCCCTATGTCTTCTGGGCCTGTTATCTAATGAAAGCAACTAAACAAGCCCAAAGGGGGGGTGATCCAGTCTTACCATCTGCCCTGCCCCACCTCTATCCATCCATCTCCCCTAACTATTCAATCTATCTAGTGGAATTTTTTTCAACCTAAAGATAGTGAATGCGGGGGTGGGGTGGGTGGGCAAAATACAATTAAGAACAAAACAATGACAGAGACAAAATATTAATGTCCCCATCCCGTCATCATTTTGTCATATTTCTTGCCTAGTTTTACTATTTCAAGAAATCCCATCCAGCAACACAGTGCAATGCAGCTCACATCTAACTTGCCGCTATAAGCTATTAATTAATAGAACTACAACCATTTCATGCATGCAAGGAATCTCTTGACATTCCAGTCACCGAGTGTTAGAAATGAATAGATGAGTGTTAGAAATGAATAGGTTAATTTGCATTATTCCTTCGTAAGAATATCAATGTTCTCTACTTACAGATCACTGTGAATGCACATTTTTTTCTTTAGATTATCCAGCATGCATGCAGCATTTTTAACAACCCCAATCCTTCCCCTTTTTACTGTCAAGGTTTCTGACTGTAAATTACAATAGAGTAAAATACTTAGGACTGGGGAAGTCCCCTAAACCATGCAAAGTTTCTGAGTAGCCAGAAATGTAGCCAGTGGTATATAAATAGTTACCACTGGGAAGTATGTACCAGAGCACGTAAGGACACTAAAACAGAAGCAATATACAAAGGGAGTGAAAACCCTTTGAGAATTGCATGCAAGCATTTTCTTCTCAGCCTCAGTTCTTGGCCAGAACAGAACACACCAGGGCTTCAGAACTGGATATGCTGATAACTTTGACATACCAAAGCACTGATTTCACTCTTTCCTTTAGTAAAACATTCCTAATAACTCAAGCAAAAATCAGCCCAGAAAAGAGATCTCAGAATCAACACAGAAGGCTTATCATGAAAAGTCAGCCTAATGCCCTGGGACTACTGAAAAAGGTGAAAGAAGTAGGCTGGTGCAGAAGGGAAGGATAGCTATTTAGTATTTAGTAGAAATGCGTCATGGAATCACATGCACCCTTCCTCTGGGTGCCTGTGTGCCCTAACCTAATATCCAGGCTAGGTGAGTATTGCTGGATGCCTTATGGCACATTTGCAACACTCCTGGGCTGGCACAAGGGACTTGTGTTGGCCCAATGAGTGCTCAGGATCGTGCTTTGAATTACCCATGGACTAAGCAGGAGAAAGTCAAAAATTAGCTAGTTTATTAAAAATCCAGGAAAGGAATTCAAGCACATCAGAAGGGGGGGAGGGAAAAGTACAAGCAGGCGAATGGAAAATGCCTGAACTTGGCTAGATGAACACAAAGAAAAGGCTTAGCCAAATTAGATACAATAACTAGTAACATCCAGAGGTTGGAGCCAAGTTGTTACTGAAGAGCAAAACACATATAATCCACAATGAATAGTTTACGGCCTGGCTTAGTGTAAAAGCAAACAAAAACATTAATTTCCAGATATGTTTAGCTAGGATTAGAGTCCCTCCAACTTATATTGTGCCAAGAATCCCAACCACCTCCTCAACTTACCAGAAGCCAACACTCGGTATCATGGCAGGCTTGACAGAAACACACACAAACATCCTTGTACTTAAGTAATGTAGGTTTGATGATATCATAATGTTACCTGATTGGAGGAGTGGAACCCACCTGGACACACACTCTATCCCCACCCCTCTTCCTAGTCAGAGGGAGGGAGGTTGGCAACTGTTTCAGAAGGAGCTCAGTTACTCCAGACAGAGAGAGAGAGAGACCTGATTCTACCAAAGAAAACGTCTGGCTGGTAATGGCATTTCAAACAAATGACAGAGGCTGCTGCAGGACCATGTCAAAGCCAGTTTTAGCCAGCTGAATGTGTACAGAAACTTCTGGGAAGTTAGAAATGACCAAAAATAAAGGAAAACAGGCCAAAATAGGGTAACAATCAGGACATTCATTACAACACCAAAAAAGGTTTAGCTCTTGAGATCTAATCCAGAAAAGTGCTGTAAACTGTGCGCTCTAGCTAACTTTTGAAGAGAAGACACAGCATAAAAACTATGCTCAATAGGTTGAAAATGCCAGCTCTTATACCTTGCAAATTATTTCCTTTGATCATTTAGAAAAATATCTGCAACTGAGTTGATTTCTTTAGTATTTGTATTTATTTTATATTCAGATGCAATCCTGAGGAAGCATGACCCATGACTGTCATGGACATGCCGTAAAGCATGTTCATGCCTCCTCAAGAGCCAGCTAGGCCAGCACAGATTCACGGATGCTGGATCTGCGCCCAGAGCAGGTGAGTTTGTCCCAAGCCTAAAACTTGGGCCAAGTTTGCACCAGATTTAGAGCGCCCCATAGAGGCTGCTGGGGCTTTACTCAAAGCTGGATACAGTGGAGGCAGCACAGGAATCTGGTTGGGGTTGGACTGTTAGTCAGGACTCAGATTTCATAATAAGGGCCAAGTTCTGAAATATGTGATGTCATAATTTAGAAAAATGACTTTAGAAAAGTATATGCAGAGTGCTTTTTTCTCACCATCCCACAAGGGGACATACAGGCATGCCCCAGCATGCTGGGGTTCCGTTCCGGACACTCCTGTAGATACCTGGGGGTATCCTGTGGGGGATAATTGTGGATCTTGGGGGTGCCTTTTTAAAGACCGGGGATCATCAGTGGTTTTGCTGCAACAAGGTAAAAAAAGAGTGATTTGTTTAATGTTCCCCTATCTTTTTAATAGGTGTCCCAGTATCCACGGTATCAGCGGATAACTTAAACAGTGCATACTGGGTCATGCCTGTATTCTTATTTAATGTATTTATGTAATTTTTTATTTTACTTTGCGATTCCCAGAAGAAAGCCCATTGGTTGGTAGGGGAGAGTGCACCAGGAACATGCTGCTTTTCTTCAGGATAAGAAAATAAGAGTAACATGGCAATTCTAGTCGCATTCAGAGAGCAGATACTGAACTTTGTGGGACTTATTTCCAAGTAAACATGCATAGGATTGCTCTGCAAATCACAGACCATGCTGTCATCCAAAAAGGCAGAAAGGACATAAGTTCTCAGAGAGGCTGTTGCTTCTTCTGTCGTTTGTGTGATGATGAGCACGTACTTTGCAACAGCAAGAGCTAACCTAAGACTTGTTCTCTTCCTATACAAAATTCTATGCACTGAGCTACAAAATTTTGCCACCAGGGTCAAAGGACGGATAAAATGTCCAGACTTTAAAGAACAGTTTCATTTATTTGGATAGTCAGAAAGTTCAGTTCTAAGTTTAAATTGCCCAAGCAGAATAGAAGCGAAACAAAATGTGTTATGCAATGATACACTTATCTTGTGATTTCCAATTTATCTTTCCTACTCTTAATGAAGTGCACAAAGCAAACCATATGTTCATATGAATAGTTATTATGACTGCTTGTGAGGATTTGGGGGAAGAGCATTAGGAAAGCACATTTTCAACAAATCCCGGCTTTGATCCAACATTACAGACCAAGAGAGTTTAAAATGACATTAATCATAAAAAACAAAGGCCCAAAGTAAGTTAGACCTAAAAAGGAAGTCTCACAGGTACATTAGAAGGAACACAGTACAATACGGAGAAGAGAGCTATTTCCAGGAACACTGAAGGAAGGCAAAAAAACATTGAGTACGCCAGCAAAATTAATTAGTTGATTCGTTTTAGGTAAGTTTGAACAATGCAGCGAACTGCCTAGGGATAGTCTGAAATTTTCTTCCTGTGAAACTGACTAGAACACTCAAGGGTGTTTTAACACACTTCCTGTAGCCAATAAACTCCCATATATGGGCCGACTTATTAGCTGCTGTGCCTACAAAGCTATCTGACTGATTTAAACAAGGAGATGAACTATGCGGCATGGCAGTGACCATCCTACCTATGCTTTCGAGTGCCCTCAGGTGCCTCACTGGTGGAGGGGAAGGGGTGATGCAGGGGCAGGTGGCACTGCCAGCGGTGAGCAGCGTTTGGCCTTCTCGCCTGCCCCTGCGTCTGTATTGCTCCAAAATGGAGTCTTTGCAAATGCTGGGGGTGGGACAGGGCAGCACAGGGGACAGGGAAGTGGCGCAGGGGGCAGGATTTGTGGACCTGGCCTTGAGGCGGAGAATCAGCCAGGCCCGCCACTGTGGATGGTACTTCTTAAAAACAACTGTATTAACCACATGGCCGGTCAATTAATTTAAGGAGCAGTAGAATCAGGTGACATAAATTGCTGTTGAGCTATGAAAGTTATAAAAATGTTTGATTTTTTTTTTAAACCCCTATAAATGAAAGTTAAAATTCAAAAGTCCTGGATCTGTTTAGAAGCTTCCTCAATATGAAACAAACTCTGAAATTGGCATCAGTTTCTTATTACGCCCAAATATTGGAATTGGATATCTGACAATGCCAGGATAACGCCTGCCCTAAACTTTAGGATTGAATAACAAGTCAAAGTCTGCTGAAGAAGGGAACCCGGCAGCCTCCAGAACGCAGCGACATCAGGCCAGCTGGCACAGCCACTGAACACTCTGCCCAGGGACAGCACGGGAGCTGACAAGCGCTCCTGAGCTGTCTGCAACCCACCAGGGAAACGCCAAGCCAACAGAAGGACAACTACATGTCCTTCAAACCACCAGCCCATGAATTCTCAACAAAATAGTTAAGACATGGAATGCATGGAATTAAATATACATCGCCTGCATGCTATCTTTACTTCCAAGTCAGCTCCTCAAGTGCACAGTCAACATCTTGCTAAATGAGTCAAGAGGCAAGAAGGCCAACACTAAAATGTTTCACCTTGCATTATCTGCAAACTTTAGAGAAATAAGGCCTAAGTTCAAGCATTCTCTGGCTCTTATGAGGCAGGTTAGAAAATGTGTTATTGAAAAACAGTTTCTAAAGGCCCAATCCTATCCAACTTTCCAGCTCTGAGGCAGCCACAATGCAGCCCTGAGGTGCAGAAACAGGTTTGCTTACCTTGAGGAGACCTACGTTTAGATGCTATGCAGGGGGTAGGAGAAATTTGTTTTTCTTTTACAGGACATTAAAAGCATGCAAGCTTATAGTGCAGGCAGGCTACAGGCAGCCTGAATGCTTGAAGAGACTAGATTGAAGGATAACAGGAAGCAGGAAGTTAACTCTTCTAGTTATTAGATCAGGAATGCCTACATGAGAATAGCACTAGTTGAATGCATATAAATGCTATGCCTGCTATGCTGACAGGGAGCCAGCAATCAAACAAATGAGCTTATTTATTTTAAAACATTTAATTATGCAGAAATAATCTGAAGCACACCCTCTGTGTACTGGGAGGAGCAGAGAGAGAGAGAGACTAACATTCATTTCCTTTTCCTGCTTGGATAAATAATCCAACTGCTTCAAGCTGTGAAGATCGTTTATTTAAAAGCACCAAGAAGAGGGAAAGCAGAGCTACTCTTTTGCCTAGAGCCAAGACTAACAAGGGCAAATTATATTGAAAATAACAAGGAGTTACTATTTTCGCTTCTACTGAACAGAAGTGCCTTAAGTTACTCATCGCTGACTAGCTGGAACGCGGGCAGCCTAGCTAGTCCTGCCACCCATTTGAAGTAATTAAGGGCCTAATCCTATCCAACTTTCTGGTGCTGATGCAACTGCAATGCAGCCCTGAAGTATGTGAACAAGCGTTCTCTTACCTTGAAGAGGCCTACATGACTGTCCCACTACCACAGAATGCAGCACACACCCCATTGGGACAGCTACAGCAGGGCTGGAACATTGGATAGGATTTGGCCCTAAGGCTGCAGTCCTATACTGTACATTCTTACCTAGGAGGAAGATTCACTGAATAGAGTTCCCTGGATCCCTCCCTTCATGGATACCTGAAAAAATTAATACTGGTGTCACCTTTTTTTTTTTTAAGATAAGGAAACATCAGTGGTTTTTCTGCAACAAGGTAAAAAAAGACATTTGCCTAATGTTCCTATTAAAAAAGAATGTTCCTATCTAAAAAAGATAATGCCTATCTTTTTAATAGGCATCCCAGTATCCATACTATCCGTGGATAATTGAAACAGGTGATACCAGGGGCATACCTGTATACTTACTTCTGAATAAATATGAGTGAATTTCACTGAATGTCTATGAAGTAAATGCTGGGCTAGTGGTGTTCCTGGGCTACCAGAATCACAACAGGATCATTTACATATTAATCATATATAACCTCCCAAAGAAGGACTGCTCTCTACATATGACTTCATTAACATATTCAGATTTCTCTAGGAAAAATCATGCATATGTGTACACTACTGTGTGCAAAAAAATCATGTGTCCATTTTGTATGTACACACATTCCTGTACCATTATGAAAAAGCATAACTAATCCGGCAGTCAGCCAGTAAACAGATGAGATTCCACATTCACAGAAACTGATGTGTGCATTCTGCATGCACATAATCAAAGTACTTATTTACCGCTTTTCAACACAAAGTTCACAAAGCAGTTTACAGGCTACTAATACTAATAAAGTTAAATGGCTCCCTGTCTCAAAAGGGCTCACAATCTAAAAAATGCAGCCCACTAGACAACACATCGCACAGGGGTGAAGGGGGACAGTTACTCTCCCCCTGCTAAATATGAGCACTTGAAAAAGTGCCTCTTGCTCAGTTAGCAGGGATTAATAATATAATAACAGTACAACTATGCATACAATAATTCATGTACATGTTTTTCCTACATGGAAATGATTTTTAAAGATTTTTGAATCATTTTTAAATATTTCCATATCTAAAGGAATGAGGCAAGCCTATGTGACAATCACAATAAAATTTTTTCCAGATTTTTCATCCTACTACAAGGTTCTGCCCCCCACCCATGTACTGTAATGTTACTCTTAGAAGTCAGTTTTTTAATGAAGAAGCTCAGAACTGCCTCCTCCTAGAAAACCGTTACTTGTTCCACAGATCTCTGTTCTGAAATCATCTTATACCAAAAATTCACCTCTGTAAGAAGTGCTTCACACTATGGTTACAGATACTCCAAGAATTAAATACCTGGCTTGCTTTTTACTCTTTGCATGTTTACATTTACTCTCTACCTCAGAACTACTTCACTCAGTTCAAGCTGCATCTGCACAACTGTGGCCTTCCACCATTGTAATACTTGAAAATTAAACTGTGAGCCCAATCCTATCCGACTTTCCAATGTTGCTGCACACGCAGTGCAGCCCTGAGGCAAGAGAACAAACACTGCCTAACCCTGAGGAGGCCTCTGTGAATGCCCCTGTTGGCACAGCTGCACCAGTGCTGGGAAGCTGACTAGGACTGGGCCCTGACAGCGCAATCTTAACTTGGAGTTAGGCCGGCACAGTTAGGCCAGCAAAGTTTGGCTGGCACAAGGGCCATCGCAAAGCATGTTTGGACCACTCTCGGAGTCAGGGAGGATGGCGCACGTCTGTGTTCTGGCCTCCCTGACTCCAAGAGTGATCCAAACATATTTTAAAGTGTCCCTTGTGCCGGCTGAACTTTGCTGGCCTAACTGTGCCTGCCTAACTCAAGGTAAGGATTGCGCTCTAAGTGACTTTAAAAATAGACCCTGAACACAAATTGCAACAGAAGTATTGCAAAAGAACTTCCTTTTAGGATTTAATACCAACCACATACAAACACCCCACCATCACTCACTGACATTTCTTTGGCCGTATTTTGTATCATTATAGATATGGCCTACATCATCCCAGCAAGGAGCTGTGAAGGTATCTCTCACCCATCCCCTCATTTGCACCTTTACCTCCCCTCTCTCACTCTGCCACTCAACAATTTTAAATACATTTGTATTTGTAATCATTTGGAAGAGCAGGGCAGAGCAAGGAAGCTCTGCACCCACAGGCCACCTTACCGCTTTCCCCCCTTGTGCTGCCACGCTATGGTTTGAGACAGGGTGGCATAGTGGGGCAGAACAAGGAAGGTGGGAGAAGCACCCCCCAGGCTTGTGACACTCTGCTGCGTTTTTCAAACAAAGCAAGGAAGCAGAAAAGCTGGGGAAGGCAGGTAGCATCAGGAGTGATTCCAAGTTGGAAAAAAGGGCTGCTGCTGCCACCTCCACCTTCTCTTCCCCCCCCCCCCCACTCACAAATGGAACGGTGGCAGTAGCAGCAGTGATATCAGGGAGTGCAGCTTCAGGCAGCAATTCCCCTTGGCCCAGGCTAGGCCTGGAATCACGGATATGAATCACACACACACACACACACACACACACACACACACACACAGAGAGAGAGAGAGAGAGAGAGAGAGAGAGAGAGAGAACACTATGAACTGCAGAGTAAAAGAACACACAGGCACTGTTTCAAAAGACACTGTCCACCTGTTACAACATACCAAACTGCTGCACACTGTCAATTTATAGTGCACGGCAATACACTGGGGGAGTTGTGGGGCCAAGAGGAGGTGCTCATTGCCTATTTTCTGACGCCTGCTAAATTAAATTCTGACAGGAGAGGGAAAGGCATGTGCAACCACAACACTTCCAACTGAGCCAAGGTCCTGTGTGTCAGAACTGAGGTTCAGAGTCCTGAGACACGCACCGGAAGATGATCTGGCCTCCAGTCAGGCCTTCAGACCAAGGCAAGCAGACCTGAAGGAAAATCCCAGACACCTCACCTGTAAATCCCAAGCAACACCCTACGAGGGGTGTGGGAGTTCGATCCCCAGCAGGGGCTGGTCTACCAGCAAGGCAAAGTGAAACTTGACACATCTGCCGCAGAGCTGGGGATGCTCCTGCTGACAGACGGTTTCGCCACCACCCTCGGGTGAAGAAGGGGCATCCCCTGAGGAGAACTGGGTGCAACTTCAAGGTTGAGGGAGCTTGGTTTAGCCTAGAGAAGAGAAGGCTGAGAGGGGGTAAGACAGCCCTCTTCCAACACCTGAAGGGCTGTCATATGGAAGAAGAGACAAATTTGTTCTCATCTGCCTTTGACAGTAGAACTAGATCCAATGGATACAAACTGCAAGAGAGGAGATTCCGGCTGGACATCAGGAAGAATTTCTTGACGATAAGGGCAGTTCGACAGTGGAATAGTCTGCCAAGGGATGTGGTGGATTCTCCCTCACTAGAGACCTTCAAGCAGAGGCTTGACGGGCACCTGCTGGAGCTGCTCTAGGAGGATTTCCTGCTGCAGGCCTGGGGTTGGACTAGATGATCTTGCAGGTTCCTTCAAACTCTGTGATTCTATGAGTGTATAGGCAGCCAGTAAAGTGGGTGGGGGAAGTCCAGAATTAAAACCACACTGTGCCCCTCCCCCGCATTGCGAGGCAACTGTGCAGCCCTGACTCTTCCCCGCAGTAGCGGAGTTGCAACTTAGAAAAAAGCAGGGAGAGAGGCTGTGCGGGCACTGTCAAGCCTCGCAAGCCAGGGAAGGAGGGAGGGTTACCCTGGTCTTGAAGCGCCGGTGCCTCTCGGGGTCCGAATAGGTCCTGTCCACAGCGAGGGCGGTATCGCTCCCCGGCATGGTGCTCGCGTTCCTTCTCCTCCAGCCAGCGCCGCCGCCGCTGCCGCCTCAGCCCTTCCGCGGGCGCCCGTGCCGCGCTCCCAGCAGAAGGCAGGTTTGCGCTCCCCACCTCTGCCCGGGCAGCCTTCCTTCGACAGGCTGCGGGAGGAGGGAGGGAGGAAAGAGCGAGCGAGCGAGCGCGCGGCACGCCCACGCCGGCCTCCCCGAGCCCTTCCGCACCTCCTGGCGCCCCTGCCCGCAAAGCGCCGGAGAGGCAGCGCGGCGTGTCCAGACCGGGAGGGGGCCGGCCGGGACAGCGGGCGGGCGGGCGGGCGGCGTGTGCGTGTCTTGTGTGCCAACGGCAGGCCCTCGAGGCTCCCTCGGAACGCGAAGGGCGGAGCGGAGGTAGGCGAGGGGCCCCTGGAGGAAGACCCGCTGCCCCCTCCCCGTCCCCAACCTTGCTTCGGCCCGAGCGCGGACATCCGCAGGAAACGGGGCGGCCTGGCGGCGGGGAAAACGAGCGTGTTTGTCCTGGAGCCTCTCGCAAGGGGAGCCAAAGGAAACGCGCCGAAGACACGGCAGGAAATCGAGCCCCTTGGCGGCGGCGGGCACTTCGGCGCGTGCTTCTCCAAGCGCTGGGAAGCCAGCCCAGCAGGGGCGAGAGGGGGCGCCTATCCCGACCGCTGCGCGCGCCCCACAACGTGTGACCGCAAGGAGAGAAGGCGCGGCCCCCTGGCCGTCTCCATTCATGGCTGCTGTATTGTTGCGCTCCCACTCCCTCCACTCCCTGGGCTCAGACCAGCTTACAACAGTATTTTTTTTGCCTCCCAAATGCAGGACTCCCTGTGCAGGGAAGCGAATCTGGGTCCAGCCTCACGTCTGACTCGTCCACCCTCTTTTGCAGTGTGCTTGTCATAAGCTCACCACTCCTACGGATCAAGAGTAGGATGTCAGTGACTAACACAACATCCCCACCCTTTCCATACCACAACGTATCATATCCCTCTTTCCTTTCCATCTCACAGAGTGCACTTGTTACGTTTCCAACCGAGGCCAGCCAAACACGCCTCAGACACTCACAAGCGAGGCACATCTGTTTTGTAGGCTGTGAGCCCCAGTGAGAAAAGTAGTAACTCTCTTCTCCTTCCTTTTGCACATGTCGCATTTTGTTGAAAAGTGGTATATATAACTGCTTAAAACAAAACAATGAATAGCAGCAAGCCACCCTTATTTTCCATCCCCAGCACCTGGTACTCAGAACATACTGTATCAACCCTCCTACCAAACCTCTGAGGGTGACTTGAGATGAAAAAGGAGGGCAGGGAGGAAGAGAATGTGTTCAAATAATGGACGACTTCAGCTACTCTCAAGCTAAGTAAAGGTATGTTCACATCTCGGAGATGGAGTTTCTAGATACAATAAAGACACTTGAAAACCATTGAAGTACCAGAGAGCTGCTGCATTTTGTGGCCCTTTGGCTTCATCATTTACAAAGGTTTTCTGTATCCATGGTATCCTCTACCAACTCAGGATAACACTTAAATGCATCTGACAGCAAGTTCTAGTCCACAGTCATTTATACCACTACAGTAAACCTGCTAGTCTTGGCATCACAAGATGTTGCTTTTGCAGAGATTAACACATCCTCAGAACTAATTATAGGTGTTGACTAGAGATGAGGAGAGCTTTGTCCTAATAAAGGGTGGTGCCTGGTTTTTGAAGAAAGATGGAAGTGATGTTAGGCAGTTGGAATATAATAGGGGATAAGTGGTGGAAGGTAGAGAAGAAAACTTAACAGAGTCATTTTTTATATATATAGTTTTCTCTTTTGAAGGGAGGGAATCCCTTAAAAGGAAGCTGAAAGGGAAGGTCAGTGGTGTTAAATTTATTCAGAACTCTGATTATTTAAAAGCCATTGTCTCACATGCCAGTGTAGTCAATGAGGAGAATCAAGAAAAATAAGAGACAGGAAAGTGTCCTTTTAACAATACAAACTAAAGCCCAAAAAAGGAACACAAAAAGTCTGTCATAATAAATACATGGCCCAAACTGCATTTTACCAGGAATGTCTAAGTAGGCTGCCAATGGAAGCTTTTTTTGTCCTATAAATAGCATGCAGAGAGCACACAACTGGGGTTAGATCCATGGAGAGATAAAGTTCTAAAACCTCCCTACCGCCACACGTTTCCCCATTTTGATTCCAACACCCCATGCATAACATTTTAAAATAACAAGGTTTCAGTTTGCATGTTGCATACAGTACTCTTTTGCATACAACTGCATGTGATATGCTATACTGTAGTATGTGTTCACATTTTCTGGTGCAGTGTGTGTGTGTGCACGCACACATGCGTGCATGTAAACGATATCTGTAAAACTGCACATGAGAACGATGATTGTATATCCTCCTATGCAGACTTCTTCCCAATTTGGGATCGAGATTGCTGCCACCATTACCTACCTCCCTTCTTCCCCAAGTTAACTGCTTCCTCCTTCTGGCTCTGACTTGCTGTTTTGAAATAGTCCAGCCTAGCAGAGTAGAACAAGGCAGCCAGGAGAAGCAGACAGTGCTTCTTCCATTCGTTGTGCTGCCCCACAAACCATGGTTTTTCAAACCATATAGTGGCAAGAGGGAGATAGGTGTACTACCTGTGTGCTCATCTGCTCTCTCAGTCAGCCCACCTCAGCTCACCTGCAGAGGAAATAAACAGGTGCTGACAGACCAAGGAGAAGTGTGGGTACATGCAGGCCAAGTTATAAGTGAGCACAGCATGAAGACTACAACACGTTTACTGCTTTCATGACATCGGTTAAGGCGAGCACCTTCATGTTCTGCACTTTTTGATGAGTGAACTGTAAGCACAAACTCTTCTCTTAAATAAAAAAAATCCTTAAATAGTTAATTGTAATCTTATATCTTGCCCAATCTTTTTTTTAAAGCCATCTAAATTAGTGAACTTTGCCACATATCTTTGGCAGTTGATTCTGTATGTTAGAAATTCATTAGCCATCAAGTTGACCAAGTCCTTTAAAGCTAAAACAAAAAACTACAGCCATTTTCAGGATTTATCCTACAGTATTCTCTCTGGCAAATATTTTGAATTCATGTGCAACTGAAGCCTAAAGTGATTGATGAGTAGAAGAAAAACACCCAGGAGGTCAAGCTGAGTCTCTCCTTTCATTTTTTTTTTCTGGTTTTTTCCTCCCATTATTTCTTCCATCCAGTACAGAAGTACAATACAAAACAGCTTGTCTGTTTTTCTCAGAATTGCCAAACTGTGTAGTTCAATTGGAGTTCTTGAAATTGAAAAGTACTATGTCAGGCAGAAATGGAAAAGGCAACATTGCCCTCCTGCCTTCACCTTCCTCTTCCTTTCTTAAAAATCCGTGTGCTGCAAATGTTATTTTGACTCTCCTACGTTTCTGAGAAGAGCTTCATGCAGCTATTTTCTGATGCTGTCATAATAGAGCAAGGTAACATCGATCGAAAAGCAATTTCGAACACCTCAATCAAAGAGTTATTTCCTTAATTAATCCTGTGGAGCTCTTGTTGTAGAAAGTTTTTGCTCTAGTAAATCTACTAAATACATACGAGTGAAATTTACCAAATTTAGAGAAGCTCTAACTCCCTGAACTGCCTTTGAAAATATACATGTAAATATTTGCTATAACACCAGGGCTGATTGATTGCAATGTTTTTTTCTTTTTCTTCTGCACAGGGCTGCCTTCTTAGACAGGACTGTGAACTGGCTGAGGCGCAGGCTTTCAAAGGGTTGCTAAGCAACCACATCTGGCCTACCAGTGGTAGAGAGGGCATCAGAGTAGCGTATCAGGCCTCTGAGGTGGCAGGACAAGATGCTAACCATATCACGTATACCTTTACAGCAGGGGTTGCCAAACTGCTGATCTGGCATCTACCCTGTCCTTCCCCCAAGTGGCTTCTTCCGTTTCGCCTGGGCCGATTGTGAAGACCCCGACTACAGCCCCCAGGGACTTCGCAGCAAGCTGCTTCTGCACAGAAATTCGGACACAAAGCATGCTGTGGCAGCAGACCCCAGAAGCAGCTAACTGCGAAGTCCCTGGGGGCTGTAGTCGGGGTCTTCACGATGATCTCAGGCAGAACGGAAGAAACCGGTCACGCTGGGGAAGCTTTCCAATGGTGCAGAGGTCTCCAGTTTGAAGATTGCTGCTTTACAGTATTAGTCACAAGAACTGATGTCCCTTCATGACACCAGCCATGACACCAGCCACAACTATCGAAACAGCAGCCTTGTTAGTCCAGTTCCTTACCAGCGCACTTACCATATCAAATCAAAAGAATTCAAACGAAAGCCCTCTCAACTGGATTCGACAGTACTAGGTGTGCATATTGCCAGGATGAAACCCCGGGAAACTCCGAGTACCAGAAGTGGGCCATTTACAAGATGCCATTCTGAGAATAGGCCAAAATGCATTGAAAAGTCCTATACGTAAACTGCGCCAGTCCCAAGCTCGGACACAGTCCAACCACAGGTATGACTGCAGTTTTTCTCAGAGCTGGGTGTGCACATTGCAGGAAAGACAGTCCGGGAACTTTGGAGTACCCGGGGTGGGCCATTTCCACCAGGTCCCAATCTGTAAATGGGCCAAAATGCATGCAAAATCCTAAAACCTCAGACTGGAACCTGGTGGAAATGGCCCACCCTGGGTACTCCAAAGTTCCCAGACTGCCTTTCCTGCAATGTGCACACCCAGCTCTGAGAAAAACTGCAGTCATACCTGTGGTTGGACTGTGTCCGAGCTTGGGACTGGCGCAGTTTACGTATAGGACTTTTCAATGCATTTTGGCCTATTCTCAGAATGGCATCTTGTAAATGGCCCACTTCTGGTACTCGGAGTTTCCCGGAGTTTCATCCTGGCAATATGCACACCTAGTACTGTCGAATCCAGTTGAGAGGGCTTTCGTTTGAATTCTTTTGATTTGATATGGTAAGTGCGCTGGACTATGTGGTACTTCCTTTACGAAGCACAGAAAAAGGTGAAGTGATGAGATACCAGAGGTTCTTCTATAGAGATGCTTCTTCTAACACAGGGCATTTGTTCGAGAGTCAAGCATTGAGCAAAATAGCACAATAGATTACATCAGTAGTTCCCAAACCATGAGCCGTGACTCCCTGGGGAGTCATGGAAGCCAGCCAGAGGAATTGTGGAATCCTTGCTTAAGGCCCACTGCCTTATACAATGTATAGGATTGTAGTCCTAATGGGAAGGCACAGCCAATGGTCCAGCAGGTCAAGAGAGGCGCCTGTCAAAAAGGTTTAGGAACCACTGGCTAATCTAATAGGCAGGGATTGGGAGCTGAATGACAGAGAATTCACCACTCCCATTGGCTAAAATAGCTATCAGTCACTTCAGGACACAGAGTACAGTAACTAATCAGTGCTGAAGAAAGCAGTGTTATGCGAGGTATTACTCACATTGCAGTGTGTGGTGTGGCATTAAAAGGTAAAGGTTTCCCCACGACCGAATGGTCTAGTCATGACCGACTGTAGGGGGCGGTGCTCATCTCTGTTTCTAAGCCTGTAGAGCCGGCGTTTTGTCCGAGGACAAGCTTCTGTGGTCATGTGGCCGGCATGACTCTACGCCGTAGCGCACGGAACGCCATTCCCTTCCCACCGAAGTGGTCCCTATTTATCTTCTTGCATTTAGGTGCTTTCGAACTGCTAGGTTGGTAGGAGCTGGGACAAGCAACAGGAGCTCACTCCGTCGCGCAGTCTTGAACTCTCAACCTTCCGGTTGGAAAGCCCAGCAGCACTGGTTTAACCCGCTGTGCCACCACGTCCATTAGGGAGAGGTTAAATGCGGTTCAGAAATGCCATTGCTGTACATGCAGGTCACTCCTAAGCTGGGCCGAATGGCCTACAGTGTATCCGGTGCAGGTCAGGAGCAGACTGGTGGTCTCCTCAGGGTAAGGGGACATTTTTCCCCTTACCTCATGTCGAGCCTCTTATTGCCCAATGAGGCTGTTTAGATGTACACCAGCTAATTCACTGGCACAAGTCCAAGATGACCCATGTAAGGCTTGCAGGTCCAGGAAGGAGGACAGGACACAGCAGGGGCCTCTTCCACCGATCCTGCCCCCTCCTGAGTCAGATCTGCTCCCCATTCCACCCTTCCCCCCCCCAGAAATGCCCCCACCTCTCTTCCGCCCTTGCCCAGCCCCTGTAGCACTTCCGCTGGTGGCCTTTGCCTGGATGCAGCACTGGGTGGGCTGGCACAGGCCCACCTGCTAGTGCTGCTTACACGTGAATCACCGCAAACGTGTCTTACGGCACACATGATGGCTAGCACCAGCGCAGCATTCACTACACCAACACTGCGGCACAATAGGATTGTGCTGTTCATCAAGAACTTCAAGAAGAGCAATTGAAAGAACAGAGACGATGAAGCTCCTCCAGGCACAGGAAGCCTTGTGGCACAAATATGGCTCTGTGTCTGGGACAAGACGACAAGGGCTGGGGGAACTGGCCACAGAACAGGGGCCTTTATTTTACATGGCATGCATTATTACTTTATTTGAACACCACCCCAAACATTCCTCGTCCAATAGTAACCCTTTTGGAAATACTTGCTTGGTGTTACTGTTCTTGCTGAGTTACTTGATGATAGATAATAAAAATACCACTATATAAAGGAAACAGAAAGGAACAGCATAAGAAAATATTGGCAGTGACAGACTGAAGGTCAGAGAGCTAGAGAGATTTGCAATTAGTCCTACAAGCTTTAAAGCAGTAAACTGGGAAACCATTTCTACAGATACCAGAAAAGAGGTGACAAACCATAGCCATGGGAAAGCAAGATTATTTTGGCAGTGGCATTTAGAATAGGATAAAGAAACAGCAGGCAGGAAAATATGCTCAGGATGAACTTCAACTTTATAAAAAATACAAAAAGGTTTTCCATTTCCCCCCTAGCACAATAGCAAATAAGCCAGTGGCCAGCCTCTACTCTTAGTAACACTAAAGCAAACCACCAACAGCATGTAGGCATTCTGAGGATACCAACATGTGGGAATCTGTACATGAACAGCAGCCAAATTTATACTCTCTTAGAAATGGTCAAACTTCATATCTTGATGGATATACTGTATGCACACTAGATACCCGCATAGAACAGTAGGTCTGATAAGGATGTGAAGGACATTCTGTCCAATTCCCTGTAACAGAATAGGATTATCTGTAGTATATGCAATTCCCTTTACAAATTAGGCTCTTGATACTATCAAGTTTACAGTGTGCCTCGAGCAGAAAGCAGAAGCAAACAAGGTGTGCCACACAACATTATTGTCAGTCTTCAAATAACAGGACCTATGAGACATTCATCTATATACAATACAGATAGCTAGATTATTGCATCAGCATCAAGGGAATTAGTTCAGGTTTTCAAACATATTTTCGTAATTGTTAGCATTATTTACTAGCCCTTCCATTAACAGGAAATACTATGTCAATTGTATCATGTGAAGTTACAGCCTACTCCGATCCAGTGCTGGATGTGAGCAGGCGGGAGGTAACATTTGTTCCCTTACTCCATGTAACGCCCCAGTGGCCTGTGATGAGGGTCAGTGGGGCTTCGGCTGCTGACTGACAGACAGACCCTGCGGGAGGTGCAGGACCGGGGTGAGTCATCGCCCTGCCCCGTTTGCTGAATAACTTTTGCTGAGGCCCTACCCAGGATAATCAGGGCCTCACCTTACTTGACTCCAGCCTCTCCTGGCCTTTGCAGGTCAAAGTTCTGCCGGGGTGGCAACCACCTCCCCAGGTCCCGGACAAAGTTAAAGCTTCAGTCCTGCTTCCTCACACTATCAGCAGGGACCAAGATTTCTACCAGGATTTCTAGGAATTCTAGCATTTCCACAAAGACCCCACTGACTCTTGATTCATGACGAACTGGCTCGTTGGTAACTTGTTACATACTCTAGACCAGCGGTTCCCAAACTCCTACGAACACAGAAGTCTTGGTGGGAGCGAGGCAAAGGCAGCCATGTGATCCCCGGGACTGTGCTGCTGCCCTGGCCAAAGAGGCTTTTTCACAGGGGGTGAGGGGAGCCCTGCAGACTGGGGCTCATGCTGCTGCCGCCGCCTTCCCCCTCTCCTCTGATCTTCAGTATCTCTCTCTGTTGCAATCATCCAGTGATATAAAGCCTGTTATGGCAGATAATAGAAAACCGACAAGAAATTACAGAGGAGACACTGTCTGTTTTCCTCGTTTCCCGGGACACTATGAACTGCAGGCATCAAGGAACCCCAAACGAAGTCAGTCTCATCCAAATGCTGTTTGCCATGTCAAAAGCAACAGCAACTATCAGCAGCAGTTCTAAGCCAGCCAGCAAATGAGACTCAGCTGTGTGACACAGGACATGCCCTCTTTCACAAGTACACTGTCAGCCAAGACTCCAAGTATCTGTCAGCCTTCCATGATCACCCAACCACAGTTAATTGTATCCAGCACCTCCTGATTCATGGTAGCTACAGTTTCTCCAATATTGACATTTCATGGCAAAATATGGTTCTCTGAACCAAAAAGTGCAGAAAGGAATTTGAGCATAAACGGGAAAAGGGAAGATGGCAGAAGGAACAGGGAACAAGGAGAATGTCAGCAGCCGCCTGAGAAATCTCAGCTGACACTCTGTTATATTAGTGAGGGAATTCCCACTGGAGCAATGAATATATCAACAGTCACTAGCTTCATAAACAGCACATTGTATAGGCCTGTTCTCAGCAGGAGAAAACAACACTGCCAAATTTCCTGGAGTTGTTGAGATCTCTCTATTAGTAGCTTCTGTGTAGACTTAAATTTTTAGCAACAAATTTGAAACAGAACTACTATAAAAGGAATACAGATGCAAAAACTACTGAAAAACAACACTGACAGTAGTGCTAGGCTACCAGCCTGCCCGATGTCAGTCAGTCAGTCAGTCAACAGGTACTTATATACCGCTTTTCAACACGAAGTTCACAAAGCGGTTTACAGGCAAATAGTAATAATAAAGTTAAATGGTTCCCTGTCCCAAAAGGACTCACAATCTAAAAAAAAAGAAAAAAGGCAGCCCACCAGCAACAGCCACTAAAAAGACTGCGCAGGGGTGATGAGGGACAATTACTCTCCCCCTGCTAAATATAAGAGGAACACCACTGGAAAAAGTGCCTCTTGCCCAGTTAGCAGGGGTATCTCGAGACTGCCTCTCGAGACTGCGCCTGCTAAATCATGGGTGCAGATTCGAGAAGCCCATGTCAGGCTTTCAAACCCAACACAGGGCATTACGTTCAGCGGAAGAGGACTCCACCAGTTCCACTCCCCAGGCCAGTCCCTCCTCCTGTTCCCCCCTCCCCCACTTATAAACACCCAAAGAGAAAGTTTATGCATGCTTGTGGACAGTGGTTTCCCCACCAACATGGCGCCACAAGGGGACTGGGATTCCCCAAGACCTCAGCTGCAGCCCAGATGTCAGTGGTCTTCGGAAAGGGCAGGACTAGGAGAGATGTATTTAAACGAGGGGAAGGTGCAAGACAGGGGAGGAGGAGGAGGTGGAAGCATATGAGACATGCACAGGATTGTGCTGGCAGCCTACATTCAGGCAAGGACTCCCCTTGGCTGACTCAACTGCAGGCAAATCACAGAACAATCTGAAATATCAAGAATTATGTGCGCTCTCTCTCTCTCATTGCAGAATATTTGTTCCTCTACAGGCATCATTAAAAGATGACAGAAATCTGTTATCACCCCTGGTCAAATCATAACATTTTGAAACACAGAACCAATCAACATAGGATTAGGGTAGATTACACAGGATTAGATTAGATAACCAGAGGAAATAGTCATGATTTCTTACTTGCCGGAATTATTGTTAAGGAACATCAAAGCAATGTCAGATTCAATAGATTATTTCAATAGAAAATGAATTCTTGCATTACAAATCTGAAACACATTTACATATAACAAAATAAATTGCTTCAATTTTGCAGCACATATTATTATTCTCTCTCTCACTCCCTCAGAGAGAGAGAGAGAGAGAGAGAGAGAGAGAGAGAGAGAGAGAGAGAGAGAGAGAGAGAGAG
>JAJKFI010000095.1:966697-1000812 GCA_029204185.1 Lerista edwardsae
GAGAGAGAGAGAGAGAGAGAGAGAGAGAGAGAGAGAGAGAGAGAGAGCAGAGTTCTCAGTTACTGTCTGTTCTATTCACTGCTACTGTTTTGTTGTGAAGATATTTTTAACTGGTTGTAATATTGTTTTGATTCAATTTTGAGAGCCAACTTGGTAGCCCTTTCAATGGGATCAAAAGGCAACCTAAAATACTTTAAATAAATAAATAAATAAATACATCGACTGTCAGTAGCTTTCGGAGATTTCACACAGGGCTTTTTCCCAGCCCGACCTGGAGAAGCTACGGATTTAACCACGAAACTTCTGCATGTAAAGAAAGCAAATGATCTTTTACTAAACTACAGGCTCTCTCCATAAATCCCTCAACTCTTTGTTACAAATACATTCATTACCAATAGTAATAGCTGCTTTCAAGTCAGCTGTGCCTGTAAATAGCATGATACTAATTGACAGCTCTTGTCAGCCTCTCAGTTTTAAAATGTCTTGCTTACATTCAGATGATCATAGACAAGAGGCATCAACTAAAAACATTAAAAACTCCACTGACAAATGCTTCCTTAACTAATCCCTTAGCTTTTTTTCTCATCTGGATTGCCCGGCAATGACAATGTTGATCATGGAATGGATCAACAACGAAGGCGGACGCTGTTCACTAACAAGAAATTGGTGCATCAAGAAGAACTGTACAACAGTTGCTATGTTCAGACCATGATGAGTATTCTCAAGATGTGTTGGTCTATATGTAAGGTTACCAGATACGAACAGGGAAAGAGTGCTGGTATAGTACCTTTAACCAGTGTATAGAAGAGAGAATTTCGGCACATGCCGTTTTTTAAACCCTGCCATGTTGAGCTGCCCCTGCCAACATTCCCTCTTCTATTCAATGGTTAAAGGTATAGGCACTCTGTCCCTGTTTGCAGCTGGTAACATCTATATGGACATCTTCCCCTTTACACAAGATGGCTCAATACATACTAGTACTGTCTTGCTTGATGATGGAATGCTAGCAGCTGTGGAATACCAATCTGCCCTGGTGATGGGGAGGGTTCTGTATATTAAAATATCACCATAAAAAGTGAAAGTCTGCTTGCTGGTAACCTGGCCAATTCAATCATGGAAACGTTTCCATTGGGAAGTACATCACTGTGGTCTCATGCAACACCAGTAAACGTAGCATCTGCCATACCTAGCTTTGAAGATTTTTTTTCCTGTCCAACAGACCGTGGCAGGAAAAACATTGAGATACATAGATCCTAGGGCTACAGATTTCTAGAGCAGTGAATCTAAATATTTTTTGCATGAGACCCCCTTTTTAGGTACGACAACCTGTCAGGACCTCCTAAGACCTAGGGCCGGAAGTGATGTCATTAAGCAGGAAGTGAAGTCATTGTTTTTAATAATCCACATTTTTTGGAAGTCAAAAGAACTCCACATCCTTTTTAGAATGTTCTGAATGCTTTCTAAGTGACATTTGAGTTTCGAGTTCAGTGATTGATTCAGCACTGAGAACAACATTGAACAGGATACATTGTGGCTTCTCTATGCCATTGCTGATCAAGGTGGTAAAGCCAAATTTTAGATAGTCCCCAGAGTATTTACATTCCTCTTCCTAGATGGTGGTGCCCAGTTTTTTAAAAAGGCTCTTCCCGACTCCCCAAAATTGGTTTGTGACCTCTTGGGTGTCCTGATGCCAGGCTGGGAACCATTGATTTAGAACAATGTTTTTCCCCTTATTCAGGACTTTGGCGACAACAAGGGTAAATAAAGACTTGTTTACAAAAGTAGTAAACAATGACGTGACATGAAGCTACTTCCATCGAAACAGGGATTTCCAGGGTGTTCCTTCTTGCTGTTTATCTTGGATATTTACAGACCATCAAGTTTCGCTTTTGAATTATAAAGAGATAACAACTCTCCTCTGTACACACATACTTGCTTATCCTGGGACACAAGAGATAAGAGGCTGTGAGGATAGGGAGGGAGACATTTAAGGAAGCATACAATGAGGAAAATATGCCACTCAGAACGAAAGCAGACTCTGCAAAGAGCAAGGCTCAGAATGGAACAGCCTCTGCTCAGTTTCTCGTCCCTCCTTCATTAGCTTGCATGTTTCGACCTGCCCTCTGTTACAGCAGTACCTGCACGCCTTCTATTTTGTTTTGTTTATCTATGAAGTAGACATGTGAATGACTTCCTTGAACAGTCTGTATAAGATTGTACATAAATCGTTTGAAAACCATTAACGGAAAATAAAATTAAAAGGCAGACCAGTTGAATTGACAGCAGGAACACATCCCAACTCATTCAAATTGAAACAGAGCTGGAAAAGGCCTCAAGATAATTAACCAACTCTTTGTACAAAGGAACTTTCATACTGAAGCACTCCTAAGTGATTATGTTGCATTACAGAATGCCATAAAACACAAAACAGGGGAGATCAAAGTACACCAAGATTGAAGTGCTTGTAGCAATAGGTTTAGTAAGACACTTTAGTTACTTCAGGAGACAACACTCTCTTATGCTGGGGAAGAAGCCCCTTTCTTCTCCCATCCCCTGTACAAATGTGTAGGATCTGCACCAGTGGAATGAATGTCTTAGAAAATAGGCATCCCAAGTCACGGCGTTTAACCCTCAAACAAAAAACACCCAATGCTTACCCCAAATAGATATTGTGGTATTTGCGAATGAACCCAAAGAAGGTTTAATTGTACTTGAGAAGGCATGGTGACATACACTGCATAACATCAAATGTCCTGTAAACACAAAAACCTATAAATGAAACTCCTACCAAGTTAAGTTTTTACCCCTTGATCCAAATTTACATCTCATTATCAATACAAGTGAATTTAGTGTTTAATGATTGGACATTGACCCAGATGTCACACTTTGTTCACACTTTCCCTATCAACATATGCTGAACAGAGTGCTTGTGAGTATACATGTCACACACACACACACACACACACACACTTTACTGCTATAAAATACATTACACTACAGCACCAATATCACTCCATCAGTGTTTCACTTTCTACATTATATGGACAATTGCACATCTACAGTGATTAAACAGTCACAATCGGAAGAGACATAGGTCAATACTCCAATGAGATGAACGTACTGTTCCAAGATGGTGCTTTGATAACAACAGTGTTCCCCCGTGTATGGAAAGCCATTTACAATCAAGGATTTCCTCCTTTTGTATGCCCATTCTGTGGTGTTTATTTTCCACTCCTATTTTCCATTTACAATCTTTGGCTTTCCAGAATCTAAGCTTGTTGGTGTATGCTCAGGGCAATGTGTTTCTGGATCTAGGGAATAAGCGTGTTTTCTCCTGGCCAATCTGATTAGCCTAGAGAGCAGAGAGAGGTAGGTCAGTACCAGACATCAGAGAAATTGTAGTGAGGGGAACAGCTTGCCGCCAGCAGCTCTGATGCAGAGAATGGAAGGGCAGGGAGAGACCATCATGCTAGGAAAGTGAGAAACAACCGCTTAGAAGGGATCTCTCTCACAGCAGGTATCCTCTCACATCAAATATGTGAGGTGTGGGATAGAGAAGTGTTCAAACAAATCTATTTGTGACTGGCTTGTTGGCTTGGCTCACTTGTATTTGCAAAGGAAGCAAATGTACTGTATCCTGTTGCTTCTCTGGACTTTTCCCTGATGGATCTCTGGGATACCAACCCCAAAGCCAATCTCACACATGGTGCCAGAGCCATTAACATTCCCAGCTTTGTTCCTCAGACCATATTTAATTCTTGATGGACTGAAGAATACATTTTTAATTGTATTTTTCATAGCCCAATCCTAACTTGGGCCGGAGTAGGCAGGCCAGCTAGCCTGCACTGCATCCAAACTCAAGTTGGAGACAGCAGCATCTTAGAGCAGGGCAAAGGTACAAGCATCTCCTTGTCCCTCTGTAAGCCACAGGCAGCCCAATAGGGCTGCTCGGATCCGTGCCGGCATAACAGCCACTTCTGAGCCCCACCCCCCTTCCTGGGCCACCCCTACCTACAGAACACCCTCCCCCTGCCCCATCCTGCCCCCTCCTGCCCCAAAAAGCCATGGATTGGAACAGAAACCAATGATTGGTAAGCAATTAAAAGCCTCTGGTCTGGAAGCATCCTGAGAGCACAATCCTAAACTGGAGTTGGGCTGGCATAAACTAAGCCAGCAAAGTTTGGCCAGCACAAGGGCCACCATAAAGTGTGTTTGGACCACTCTCTGAGACAGGGAGGATGGCGCATGCCTGTGTGCTGGCCTCTCTGACTCCAAGAGTGGTCCAAACATACTTTACAGTGTCCCTTGTGCTGGCCGAACTTTGCTGGCTTAGTTTATGCCAGCCTAACTCAGTTTAGGATTGCGCCCTAAATTTTTAACTTGCAATTGTGACAGCCATTGGGGCCAGTTCATTTTTACATTTTTTTATGTTATTGTTTTAATTTCTTATCTTTTATCTTGTATTTTATCATTTGTAATTTTAATGTCGTGAGCCACCTTGAATGCCCCAATATGGGGCAGAAAGGTGGGATAGAAATTCTATTATAATTCATTCATTCATTCATTCATTCATAGCACATGAAACATAGTCAGTAGAGCAAAAGGATCACACAAATATCACTGACTGGTATTGTTGTTCTGATATGGGTCTCCACTGGAAGCCTAGCTAGCAACCAAATATCTGCACAGATCATCATCATCAGTAACAATAACAACAATGTTCTAGCAGATTTGAATTGCTTTGGAAACACTGTGACCATGTTTTAGATATTATAGTTAAGATGTCATATAGGCCTATTCATATAGAAAGATGGAATAAACAGGGTAAATATTAATAAAGCTAAGTGAATCATTTAGTCAATGCATCTCATTTGAACTCACTCTTCAGTGGAAGAATTTTACAGACAGGAACATTGTTTGTGCATGTGTGCGTACATGTGCAACAATCCTTCCTTTCAACCCAAGAAACCAGCACTGCTTTCCACTATAAGATTTATTCTGACACCAGAGCACCCTCTATTTTATATGATTAAATTGGCATGCTGCCTTTCTGCCTCAAAAAGGCAGCAAAAAAAGTATCAAAGGCTGCTTACAAAACAAAAAAATGAAACAACCAATCAGCACAACTATAAAGCACAATTCCTCGAAAAAGACCAAATTAAAAAAGAGCAAGATAAACCAAAATAAAAGCAACAAAAGCAATTCACACAATCAGAAAACCACAGATCAAAATTACAATCAAAGAGGGGTTGTCAGCAGATGTCAAAGGTCAACTGAAAGATGGTTCTACCTCCCTACTTCTCTCTTGGGGAAAGAAAACTCTTAAAAAACACATTTCTACTATGATGGAGGTTTTTCGTGTTGCTCACAAGAATTAAATTTATGGTCAGCACTGAAAAGCATATTTGTTGGCCGCTTTTAATAAATCTAAAACTAAATTAACCACAATCATAGTGGTGGGCTTACCATGTCCAGTACTTTGTACAAAGTTGCGGCAAAACTTCAGAGCTGCCAAGCAGGAAATTCTGATGAAAGATAATATCGCTGGCTGCTAATTTCATCACAACAAGCCTGGTCAGGTATCAGTGAATCACACTCAAATACGTACTTGCCTTAATTTGCCTCAATGTGTCAGTCTGAACCTGATAATCACTGCAGAGAGTTAGTCCACACAGTCATCATACCTGCTGTTTCCTATTCAGTGAAGTTGACTTGTGTCTGATTCATGCACCACACATTATTCAGGCAGTGCTACAGGCATTATTGCTACAGGCAGTGATTCAAAGGTTATTTTGCACCCTTTTACAAAGAATGCGTCTTTCCCTTGACCTGCTCAAGTTCACACATCAAGAGGATGATCACTGACCTCATGCTGAGAAAGTACGTGCATGACGACTGCTATCAAAACTGGATACCAATGGCAAGAATAATGTCCATGTAAAGAAATTACTCTGAGCCCTCATTCTATAGTTACACATTCCCATAACTAAATGTTGGTTCATAGTGCACTTCTGACGTGTTCATTTCAGTTCTACATGGGAAGGCTTCGGAAATTGATTTCTGTGACTTGTGAATTTATTACAAAAGGAATCATGCCAAAAAAAAAAAGTCTTGAGCATTTGTATAGTCTGCTGTCAGAAAGCAGGTGGGTATTAATGATTAACTACAATTAATGTGTGTGTGTCTAGTGGCTGTTGCTGGTGGTGTTCTGCATTTTGTTAGATTGTGGGCCCTTTTGGGACAGGGAGCCATTTAACTTCTATATAATTATTTTATAAAATTATAATTATTTATAAATATAAATATATAAATTTATAATTATAAAGTGAGCCATGCTCTTCAGGTTATTCAGAGTATTGTGAGTTCCCCAGTCATACTCTTGCTGCTCCTAATTTAGACCAAAATCAGATCAAATGCTTGTTAACTGGAAGACAAAGGAAATTTTACAAAGCAAGGAGGCAAATTAGATTCGTTTTCTAATCTAGCTGACAAACCATTTGCCCTCCAAGAAGGGGAGATGGTTGCATATGACATCAAAGTAATGTCTGTTTCTAATTTAAATCCATTCCACGATTTGCAAGGCCCATTTTTCGCAGCAAGCCGAAAGATTTACTGATGGCCAGTAAAATGAACTACACTGTGATTAGACTGCTATCCCAGTGGTTCTCAAACTGTGGGTCGGGATCCACTTGGTGGGTCACGACCTGATGTCAGGTGGGTCACAGAAAGCTGGGAGCAGCCATCTTGGAAGCTGAAGACTTTACTCTTGCAATATTCCTTTTGTGAGTGTTAACAGTTTGAATATTCAAGTGTGGGGTTTTTTATGGTATTTAGTTCAGTGCTTTTACATCATCTTTTGCACTAATCTTGCTTTCTGAATGCCAATTTGCATTCCAGGAGTGTCATTTGATTATGTCACAATGATGGCACTTCCTGTGTGATGATGTCACTTCTGACCATGACATCACTTCCAGGTTAATGCCATTAGTTCCAGTAGGTCCCAACATGAGTGCCATTCTAAAAAGTGGGTCCCAGTCTAAGATGTTTGAGAGCCACTGTTCTATCCTATAGCTGAAAAATGATGACCACCACAAGGATTCAGTGATTGTTTAGACGTCATTTAATACAGATTTTCTCATTGCAAGTTACTTCCTATGTAATTGCTATTGGCAGAGCCATTGGCACATGGGCAATTTTGTCATTAGCCCTACTGATCAAATCCAAGAAACTAGAATTCGTTTTGTATACCAGAATATCTAACAGGGGAAAATACTCATTACTCACATGTCAGAACAACAACTGTTTTTTCCAAGTTACAAAGGTGAAAATAATGTTAGATTCTTAACTGGTTGTTTTGACAAACCAAATAATGGTATCCCATAAGTCCAAAATCTAGGTCCCTTGACAATTTTTTTCCCCCTTGCAATTGCCAACAAACATCCCATACATGGATTCAACCCCAAACAGAAGCATTGTCCCAGGAGGCCACATGAGGACTGCTACTCTGCAATAGCAGAGTTTATGCAAAACATAAAACCAACAATTAAGTCATCTGGAGATTTGGAATAAGGTGTAATCAATATGTGAATGACTCCTAGCACTTCATTTTGCATTTTCATCAGTTCAGGGTGAGGCTGAAGTACACAGCATTGGTGTCTACAATGAATTCTGGACTGGATGATGGTAACCAGATAAGATGGACAACCAGATAAGATAAAGGTACTGTTTGTTGGTGGCTCATCTAAACTACAGCATAGTGTTCAGCCTCCTCTGGGGGAGGGACTGCACTCCCCTGAAACAAAAAATGGTCTACAGCTTGGGGGTGCTGCTAGAACCAACCCTATCTTGGTTCAGGTGGTTTCCATGGCTTAAAGCACCAGCTGCAACTTTTCCTGGAATGGGCTGGCTGTGGCTGTTCATGCTCCGGTAACCGCCATTTTGATAATAGTAATGCAATTTGCATGCGGCTGCCCTTGAAGACTACTCAGAAACTTCAGTTCATGCAGAACACAGCTGCGGTATACAGTACTAACTGGAACTAGCAGAATGGATAATGTCTCATCACCAGGCTAGAATCAACACAGTGACTGCAGTGCTCTTCCTGAACTTACCTTTTCAGCCGGTTGAAATTTGAACTCTTAGAAAGCTGATGACTTTGCAAATGAATAATTATTAAGCTGAAGCGAACTACTACTCTGTATTAATCAAGGCCATACAATTGATGCTCTCGCAGCCCAATCCTGAGCTGCCTGGCCACCGCGGTAGCCAAATGGCTACCATTGCACCCAGTGGCAGCTGCTGGAGGTGCCTCAGAGTAAGGGGACGTTTGCCCCTTCCCTTGTGGTAAGGGCACAGGGCAGGCAGTGGGCCTCCTCACCTCTGCGTTGGCTGGCACAGAGAGAGGCAAGGACCTCCATGTTGGACCACATGGCCTGACATGGAGGTCTGGATCCAGCAGCAAATGTACCACCCATGCTAAGCCCAATAGGATTAGGCCCGCAGTAATTTGACTCTCTCTAACACTTAAGAAACAAAGTGTAAATAAAATATAGACCTACATTTACAAATGTTTCACACTTCAGACATTGTTATTCAGTACTTTGTTCTGGCATCAAAATCAAAGACACACTTTGTTTGGGAACAACTAAGATAAAACTTATGTACAGATGACAATATGTAACCTTTAAGTTAAGAACAGGGAGAGAAGAGGAACACATTAGCAGGAACACATTACATGTTCTTAGTGAGTTTTTCATGCTTTCTGGTTTCCATCCACTGTTGGTAAAGTTGCAGAAGAAAAACAAAATCATCATCTGCAGGGCAACTCAGAAGAAAAACAGGCTATTCTGTAGTAGGAGAGCTTTTTTAAGGAGAGTTTGGCTTAGGTTGCAGCATTTGGCTCAGGTAAAATTAGGTTATATAAAACAAAAAGGCCACTACAACAAGAGCCTAGTTTAATTTAATTGTGCAACTAAGCTGAATGCAGGATGTTGTTTTAGAGTTAAATATCTAGTGAGGGAGCCATGAAAGAGGGCAAAGAGGGCAAAACTGTTAACAGGGGAAAGGAGAGCTTTACTGTAGTATTTTGCCTCTGGCTTAGTTTGGGTCCAATCATGGGAAGACAGGACACTGGAAAGGAGGAGGGCTGTGTGGTTGTTTTGCTTGTGTCAGGGTTGTAAATGGGCTTTTTTCTGATTCACTTTGCTATTGGAAAATGGCTGAGAAATAACCCAATTTATTGCTGCATTCTCAAGAAAGCAGCAAGCTCTGGCATCATAATGATGGCACTTCTGGTGGGTCCTGGACAGATGGTTATTCTAAAAAGTGGGTCCTGGTGCTCAAAGGTTTGAGAACCACTGCTGTTGAGTTCAATGGAAGACGCTTGATCAGGTGTGTTTTCTTAGAGCGGCTATAATGTATTGTGAAAGTTTTGTGAAGCTCCTTCAAACCTGCCCAGATGAAAGTGAACTGGCCCTTTGAAAGTGGGTCAAACCTGGACAAGCAGTAAGCAATGCAAAGCATCATCTCCGTAGGGAAGAATTACTTTCTTTGTGTTCATTAGTATGAAAGCTGCTTCTGTCCCATTCTGAACAATACGACTTTTATAGCAGAAGACAGATAATGGAGAAAGAAACAAGGTTAGCCCAGAAATAGCACTCCACAGTCTGCAAAGTGGTCTACAGTAATAATAACTATCCTCCACTGTGTTCCTGTGAGGGAGATAAGTATGTACTATTAGAACTGGTTCATAGCTACAGAAACTTTCATACCCATATTTTAAGGCGTAGCCTCTAATTTTGAGTGCTGCAGATGACTTGCAAAACGCTGCTTCATAGCTCTCAGCCTGTGCGTTCTCCATCCGGAATGTGAACCTCCCAAAGAAGACAGACTCTGACGGTAGAGAAGCTGGATTCTCCCAAGGGCCTACAAGCACCACCCCTAATCCCAGCTGCTCTTTTTTGAAACGTAAGATTAATACCACAATCCTATGCACATCAACTCGGACGTAAATCCCATTGTGTTCAATGGGGCTTGCTCCCAGGAAAGTGTGGATAGGACTGCATCCTAAGTGACTGTAGGCACCCCTACTTTCTGCATGACCAAGCTGCCTACCCCACCATCCTTTGGCTCACCGTCCCTTCTGACACCCTTCCCCCTTTGCCTGGGACAACAATAAAGTGCAGAAAAGCTTTACATAATGGAAAGTGAAAGAGATAAGAGATTTTTCCACCAACTATCAATTTTACCAATGTCTCATCAGCTTTTATTATATGGGAAAAGGCATGGGAAAAAAAGCATGCTTTTCATGGGGGGAAAAGCAAACTTTTCATCGTAACCTCTTGAAGCAAAAACCCAAAACATCCTTCCCAGAGGCAAAATAAACAGGGCATTCCCCTCACATTTTAAGTTTTACCCCAAGGAAATAGGGGTGTGTGTGTGTGTGTGTGCGTGTGTGTGTGTGTGTGTGTGTGTGTGTGTGTGTGTGTGAGAGAGAGAGAGAGAGAGAGAGAGAGATTTATGCCACACACACAGTTAAGGCCAGGAGGCAGGCTTCCCCAGGCACATGCTGGGAGCCTGTAACTCTGAAAGGCAGTGTTTCTCAAACTGTGGGTTGTCATAATTATGACATTTCCTGCTTGATGATGTCACTTCCATTTATGACATCACTTCTGGTAGGTTCCAACATGAGTGCCATTCTAAAAAGTGGGTCCCGCTCTAAAATGTTTGAGAACCACTGGTTTAGGGCTCCAGCAAAAATCTCCACTGGCCTTGAGTTGTGGGGGAGACAAGAGAAAGTGCTCAGCTAAACATTTCTTCCTAAAGGGACAATGAAGCTGGGAGACTCTCAGCAATGGTAAGACTTCTATCACCACAAAACATGTTCAGACAATTGGGATGTTTTAGGAAGAATTGTCTTTGCCTACCTACCCTATTGGGGGGGGGCAGAAACTAACCAGGAGGAGGGACGAGCCAGAGGGCAATACTTATGTGTACACACACACACCCCAAAAATATTCATGGCCCAGGGCCTAGTGAACCCTTGTGATGATCCTGTTGCAGAAAAAGGAGAATAACTGGGTGAGGGAGCCATCCTGTCAAATAGCAAATGTATGCACATTTCCATGCAAGAGAAAAAGGTTAGTGAGGATTAAATTGCATCTGTTCGTAGGTGACACAAAAATGCCAGACAGCTGAATTGTGATTTTAAATTTACTTTCTTGAGGGACCATCAGTCAATTTAAAAACCTGATCCTAAGTACATTTAAAACTGCATTTCCATGTTGTACACTGACAATGGGAGAAAGGCTCAAAAACACTTTAAGTAGCATGTGTGAAATTTGCCTTTGTCACTTTTCGTTTTATTCTAGTCTGAGCCCCATTAGGGCTTGCATTTCACACCAGAAAGACTCTGTATGCATTCTCTCCAATTTACATTTCTTGGACTAACATATGAACATTAAAAAGAGTTTTAAAAGGCAATGAGTGTTCAGCAAAGTATTATGTCAAAAAGTTATGCAAGCAGATATATATTTACAGGGAATGCAAACAGAGGAGTTTTGACAAAAAAAAATATGGAAAGCTATTTTAACACAGCTGTTCATTTACACTAAGAAATAATGGGAAGTTTTCAAGACAATAACTGTGAAAGATTGTTACTACTTACTTTATATTTTAACTGCAGAAACCAAAAGGCTATATAATGCACCTGGAGCTCCTCCTGGTGTTTGGAGCACAATTTTAAAACTGTGTATCATTAATGTATTGTTAATCTTACTGTTCTTGTAATAAGGCCCTGTGGATTCAGCACAGACTGTGCCACATAGACATCTAAGTTATAGAACTCTTCCTAATGAAATGCTTATTCAAAGCACATGAATGGGAACAAATGTAAAACAAAATGAACAAAATTGAGTGGCCATTAAAAAAAACACGTTTTTAATAATGGATCTTATTCTGGAAATCACCATTTTTAATCCATGCAAAACAAGAGACAGATGTTATATATTCTGATTGACCATGTATCTCCACAGGTCAGGGCAGGTCATTTCATGGGGTTAGGGGAAAAATAACCCCTTACTCCAAGTAGACCTCTAACATGCTCCAAAGCTGGGTTGGATGTAGCGGAGACCATGCAATGTTTAGGATTGGCCTGTAACCAGTGGTGTCATTCAAATGATTTAGGAACAGGAACTCACTTTTGATTGGCACTTGTCAGCGGAGGTGAGGCACATTCAAATGTTGGGGAAAAAAACCAAAAACCCGGAACTGAGCCCGTTAGGATCCGGAACGCCCATTCTGGTCCATTCCCCCTGAATGACATCACTGCCTGTAACCCTAATACAGGTGCTTCCATTTCCTTTCCTTTCCTCTCACCTGTATCAAATTTTAGACTGGGCAAACAAGAGTACCAGGTCAGAGAGCAAAAAAATAATAATAATTTAGATCAGTGGTTCCTGGGAATTCTGTCCCCTTAAGGGGCGGGGAGAGGGGGAAGGCAGCAATGTGATCCCCAGGATTACACCACTGCGCTGGCACTCGGGCTTGTTTTAGACTTACCCCTTGCAGCGTAATGCATTTAAAACTTGATCACATTCACTTCTGGAACTGGATGCGATAGCTCCCCAAGGCTCCTCACACAACCCGGATACCAGTGCTGAAAGGTTAAGTCCACAAGACCCTTCGCCCAGCACAGCAGTGCCATCCTGGAAATCGCGTAGCTGCCTTTGCCCTGCCCCTGCCAATACTTACGTGACTCCCAACTCCCTTGTAGGAGTTTGGGAACCGCTGATTTAGAAGAACATTTACTTTAAAAATTCATTAGAAGCAGGCTACAGCAATTGGGGGCTTTAGCACAATTCCATGTTCAGTAGGCTACAGTCATTTTACTCTGAAATGTCATTAAATAATATGTATGAAGTTCAGATTACATATCAGTTGAATTCTGCATGTTTTCCTTACTTTTTAGTCATTGTGCAGACTCTTCCTCATTTGAAAATGTTTAAATGGTAATTGTCTTGTCACATCAAAGAGAAAAAGAAACAGACCTATCTATTCAAAAGATAGAGAAATTAGTACTTCCTCATTTCCAACTGTCACATAATTCAGGACATAATAAGGCATGGGACATCCAACTGACAACGTGACTGGTGGCTGTAGTGATAGTTTAGGGAGGCAATCAATTCCAATCAACATCTATCCATTTGGTGCCAAAAGATCTCAAGAATAATTTGCAACTGGGAGAACGAAAAAACTTTTCAGTAATGCGATGCTAGTCAACTACCATGCCCCCATAACCTAGTGTGGGAGCCCACTCCTAAACTGAAGAGCCGCTGGCACAGTGGTTCACAGTGTTGCACTGTGCCTTATGGCACTTTTGCAACACCCTCCACTGGCAAAGGGACCACTGTGCCAGTGGAGGATGTTGCAAAAGTGCCATTGCAACACCCAGAGAGTAGGCAGTACCAGTGGGGGGAAGCTGCGCAGCCCCACCACGACTACATCCAGCCTGAGAGTCACCGGCAAAAGTAAGGTTTGTGCATGGTGATGGGGAGGCATGGGGAGGGTGGCAAGGAGCTGGGGAGGATGAATTTCAGGGCGGGTGCGGGTGATATTGAGGCAGATCTGGTCTGAAAGGGGGCAGGAATGGCAGAGCTGGCTTCTGCTGTATCCGAACCCCCTTCTCAAGCCAGCCACTATTACACTGGGTTGCTTCTGCCAGCTAAACAGCTGGCAAAGATCCAAGTAGCTCCGCAGGGCCTGCCACAGGGCAGGTCATTTCATGGGGTTAGGGGAAAGATAATCTCTTACCCTGAGTAGACCTCTAACGTGCTCCAAAGCTGGGTTGGATGTAGCAGAGACCATCCACAGTTTAGGATTGGTCTGTAAGCCCAATACAAGTGCTTCCATTTCCCTTCCTTTCCTTTCCTTTCCTCCACTATCTCCCCTGTATCAAATTTTAGATTCCAGTTTCTCAGGCAAGGACTTTGTAAGGTACACTGATGACCCAACATCAGACGATCTGAGATGCTCTTCTCGTTTAGAACAAGGCCTCCAATCTCTGCATAAGCCTAAGGTACAAGTGACTGGGGTAGGGCAATACCAAGGGAAAACAGGCTGGGGACCAATTCACAATAATGGCTTTTTCAACTTCAGATACACGTGTGCTAGCATTTGAGAATTCCCACAATTTTAAAGGCATTTTTAGTACTGTATGTGAATTTATTCAACCCAAGAGGCTACATGGTATACAGGTATGCACCGGTATCCACTGAGGTTCCCTTCCTGACCTCCCTGTGGACACCTGAAACCATGGATGGATACTGGGGGTGCCTTTTAAAGGTAGGGGAGCCGCATCAAAGAGGTTTGTTTAATAGGCATCCCAGTATCCATGGTATCCATGGATACTGAATCAGTGGATACTGGGAAAGGCCTGGACTTAGGAATGAATGTGCAGAGGCATCCCTAGAGGGGAATCACAGCACTAAATTTTGCGAGCAGCGCCGCTGCCCCCACCTCGTTCCTCTTCAGAGCCATTCCCAGAGGCTAGAGCAAAACAGAGGCTACATTGGCTCCAAATGACTCCAAAGAGGAGGGGGAGTGGCTGCTTGCAACACTCTGGCCAATGCAGCAGCCAGTGTACCAGTGGAGCCAGCACTTAGGAATGCGCTGTATGGGAAATCAGATCAAATCAAAGGGATCCTTTGGGAAATTCGCCTTATCTGTAAAACCACAAGGTCCTTTGCATTAAAAAAAATAAGTGTCCGCATCAGCACATCAGCTCCAGGTACAGCAGATTTCCAGGTAGTATCAAGCATTCTTTCTCGTTCCATTTTGCTTAAACAAGCTTTATGCAAGCCCAAAATGCTTGCTAACAAAATGCACAGTGGACTCACCAGGGACCAAAACAATCAGTTATGACATTGGCAACATCTGAGAATCTTCCAACATTCACACACAAGCCTTGAGGACTTACCTTCAGGTCTTTGAGAGCCTGCTGTTCACATTTCAGCACACTGCCTATATCCCAGACTGAATTTGCCATTTATTTGGTCTAAAAAGTATGTTAATCCGTTGTGCTCAATTTCACAGGGACACCTTGTACAACAGACTGTGCTGTGCTGGCACCATGACATTAGTAACAATAAATACCTCCACACAGCAGGCAATGCCAACAGAAACCCATAAAACCAAAATGGAGTCTGTTTTCCCGGTAGCAAAGTTCACTGCACTGGTGGCTGATGGTCAGATAGGCTGGGTTGCTGCAAGTGGCTGCAAGTACCTATTAAATTCGCCCACATCAATCAGCTGACTCACAACCAGTTTGTAACTATGTAATACAAAGGTGTGGTAAACACTATCACAGGTTCTGTATCATGCTAATTGTGGAACCTGGCCAAACATAAAAGGCCAGGCCCAAAGAAAGAGGACAACTTACATGCAGACAGCTTCTTATCTTCTACATACCCTATAGATAGCTTGGTTATGTAAAAATTATTGCAACACTGGTGAAACCAAGCTCTGCAAAAAACATTTCAACCCCTGGCCTGTCATAATGGGCTTCTAGGGATTTCCTCCAGCTTTCTATGAAAGGAATCATCCCAGTGTAAAGAATTAGAATGGTGTTTATTTGTTAAAATATACATATAGCCCAAGAGGGCCACTACAGCACAGACAACCAACTTAAAACAGCTCCTGCAGTTTCTACTTCATAGCAGTATTGCCAGATTATTAATCTTAGTTTCCCAGTATCAAACTCCTTATTTCTGATTCAGTATCAAATCACAATCCTTATTTTTGGTTATGGGGTGGTGAAAAAGCATATTATATGTATGCTTTTACCAGTCCACTCTTCCAGCAACACTGCCTGCAATCTACACAAAGACAAAAGAGAGGGACTTTTCTGCTATAGCTATTTTCTGCTATAGGTGTTGCAGGGGATAAATTACCAGAACTGTACCCTGGTCAGGCTGGAGAAACAAGAGTAGTAAGGTAGAAAGAAAATCCATCCTCCATCCTTCAATCTGCATACTTGCTCGACCACATTAGGTACTTCTAAGTTCCACCCCAGTTACTGGGATACTCCGAATTCTATTCAATTTATGTATGAGAGCCCAAAGGATCCCATACAGACACTTTACTCACTTCCTGTAGTTCTCATATAGTACAAGAATTTCCACGCATCTAACAGACACCACTAGCGGGCAGGTGACTCTCCTACAGCATTAGCCTGCAAATAGCCTGACAGTTTGCATACATTTTATTACACAATCAAACTGCTAGCCAAGACCTTTTAACACTAATAGGCAAGTGAAAGGCCATGAAATTGAAACATTTGAGCAAAGTGCAAAGCAGGCACAGCAATTCCATCAATTCCATCAAAAAAATCCATCAATTCTTCACTATTTCAACAGGTGGATACATTAGCTAATAAAGCACTAAAGCTAAAGGTTTGGTTTTTTATTGTGTCTCACAGATTAAGCAATGGTCCATCAGAGAAAAAACATTGTGAGTGTGGTTGGCAACGTCAGTGGAGCAAGTCTTGACATACTGCACCACATGTTAGCTATGTAGGCTTGTTAGAAGTGAAGACTATTACGAAACTGAATTCTCTACTAGAATACAATTGCAAGATATTGTACATTGTACAAGTGCACTTTCCTAATTTCACCTAACAATTCAATGGAAGCCGAGTTCCTGCTCTTTAAGAAACCTCTTATACCCAATGTGGGAGGAAGAGGGTGGGTGGAAAAGGGGAAGTGAAGCGGGCGAGGGCTGCTTGGGTACAGCCTGCTAGCCACATTGCTCAGATGGGCATGCAGAGTCATGATTTTGGCACTCTCCTTTCTTTTTAAAAAACATAAATGTGAGGATGCAAGCAAAACAACCTGAAGCTGAGCTAGGAACCCGTGGTAGGGGCTAAGCACTAGAGCCCCCACCCACCCACCCACCCATCCTCCCTACCACAGATTCCGGCTGCAATTTCTATCACACACACCTGCCACTGTAGTGTAGCCAGAGGGGTGCAGCACAGTATTTCAGGCACCACAATGTGCCATGTAAGCAGCCCCTCCAATGGGGCAACGCCATTTGGCGCCATTGCAGCAGCGACGGCAATGAACAGGCACTTGAGCCTGTTGTGGCTCCTGAAATATTTACCATGCTGCCCCTGGCTATGCTACTGACCTGCCACACTATTTGTTGAAAAAGAAAAAACCAAGGGACAAAGCAGGCATTTGCATACACATCTATAAGTGTGCTCCTGCTCCACCCTCTGGTCAAACAACCAGGGAACCCCCAGATTGGCGGCAGCCATCAACACAATCAGCTCTCGCCATTTGCTGCCTTAAGCCACTCCTCCCTTCCCTTCTGCCTCTCTGAAACATCAGAATACGCCTTCCTGCTTTGTAATTTCACAGAGCCAATAATAAGCAATGCTGTACATTAGTGCCCTGTTTCTGCCCAGTTCTCCCTGTATTTCCTATTCTTTGTCCTCATCTTTCCCCGGTCCCCACTCCAGGCACAGTGGGATTGAGAAGGCAGAAATTCTACCCAGCCTCTGATGAAATTCAGAGCGGTTCATCTCAGACACTATCACTGGTACTGGCTCAGGTATTCCTGGCAGCTAAACGAAGCAATAATGGGGCAGGGTGGGGGGGGATGACAGGAAATTATAGAGAGCAGAAGTGTTTGCACATTCACTGATTTATATCCTGGTCTATCCCAGTACAGGGGCTCAGACTACCTTACAGCATTTTGTTCTACAATGTATATGTTTACAGTCCTGTTGGCAGAGAGATCACTATCTGGAAAAAAATTCCCATTAGCAACTGCTTCCAATCTTCCTCTAACATTAGTCTAACAGCGGATGCTTTCTTCAGATTTTTGCTTTTCCCAAAAGAAGTAATCACTTTCCTAATGAGAATTTTTTTTAAAGAAATCTGGTGGACACAACAGATGCTGCGTTGGAATCAATGATGGTGGGTGATTCAAGGTCCAATTATGGATATGAAGACAGACAATATTCCTGTGCATAAGACCATTAGGTGGGGAAGTATAGCCACAGCCTGGATGAGACACAAGGCTCAGGCATCTCATTCCTATCATGGCCTAGTCTCAGTAAAGCAATGAAAACAGTGCTCCCAACTGGGGGGAAATAAATACAAAAATTCATGCCATCTGCAGATTGTGTCATTACTGATACTAGGGGTGCAATCCTAACCTGGAGTAAGGCCGGCACAGTTAGGCCAGCAAAATTTGGCTGGCACAAGGGCGTAAAGCATGTTTGGACCACTCTCAGACAGTGGTCCAAACATACCTTTCGGTGTCCCTTGTGCCAGCCAGACTTTGTTGGCCTAACTGTGCCGGCCTAACTCCAGGTGAGGATTGCATCCTGAGATTGGTTTGTTATTTGCTATGCCAAAGGATCTCATGCATATGAATAAAAAGAGGAAATAGCTGAATCATTACAGCACAATCACACAACTCTACTGATCACAAGAGCATCCTTAAAACAAACACAACGTTCTCAAACCACACGGAGCAAGAGGCGTCCATACCTTCTTTCAGCAATCCTAGGCCTAGCAATAAAACTTAAAAAGCAAGGCAGAGTTTTATACTTATATATGTTCAATCCTATATTTATTAATTTATTTTATTTGAAGATATCCTAATATATGTTCAATATCTACAATCCTATATATGTTGAACTGGAAGCAAATTCCATGGTAAACAATGCGATAGAAAGATGCATATAGGATTGCAGCCTCAATATTTCTTAATGATAATTAATTTGAAAGCCACTCACCATTGCAAAATCAGAGTTTAGCAATTTGAAGTTGTAAATCCATAGTTGTTATAGGAAATGTTGGCATGGTATAAAACTGTTGGAAATTTTCATTTATTCTAATCACTGAGCCATGAGAACCAGAACAACATTATTATAAGAGCTCTGGAAAAAAATATGTACTGTAAACTAATTTCCTCACTGACAATTGGCTGTTTTAAATCTGTTTTAAATTTTAAATCTGTAAGTGGATCACCAAACACACCAGCAGGCCTATAACAGATTTGCCAGGCACGATGAATACTTGTGTAAGTGTTCCCAAACTAAAAGCAATCTGTCCATGTCCTGAAGGAGTAATCAAGATTGATTTCTCTCTTCTTTTGCTACCGTAAATAAACTGTAAGAGAAAAAAACAGATCTGAAAAAATAGGTGTGATTATTACTACTTTGTTCTGACTTTTTGACATTTTTATTATATAAGCCAAGCCATTTTTCATTCTAACAAAAGAATCGCATCATATTCCAAGGCCCGTAAAAGTGCAGTTTGATTAGCGATATTAATTTCCCATTCTGGCCACTATAAGAGATTAGAATTCAGATTCATTTACAAAGGAGGCAAGCAAGATCAACAGGAAGAGCAAGAGGCACAGGAGGCGTTTGAGGGAGCAGCCCAGCCTCTTGCAATTAATCATGCTTAAAATGTATATAATGCTTTCTGAACATACAAAGCACTTCACATTTATTATCTTGATGCCATCCTTACAACTACCCTGTAAGGGAAATATTATCCCCATATTGCAGCTGGGGATTGGGAGTGGCGAAAGCTAAGTGGGTGTATGGCCCCTAATGAGCTTACAGCAGACGCAAGATTTGAAACAGGGATGTTCTGATTTGCAGCACAGTTTCTTAGCCATTACATTACGCCAGCTCTCACTCCCTGTTTCACTGACTGAATATTTATGTCTTCTGCTCTTCCGTGCTCTGGCTTCTCCCACTTGGAAGAACATGCATGGAGGAGGGATGTGAGTGGAAGACGTTCAGCCACCGTTTACAGGAAAGTGGCTGGTGTGTTCTGAGTTTTTGGCCTAAAGTGTGAAGTTGTAATCACCTTTTTGGTTTGATATGCTCATAGCGAAGAACACATTAGAGGTGGTCTATTTAATGCAAGAGGCCCCTGAAAGCCTTCTAAAAACCTTTGGGAAGGGGAGATGGGGAAGATAAGAAGAGTAAGTTCTGTGGCACTTGGGCTCTTTTGCTTTATTATCATTGTGCCAAGTATTAACTCTTTGAGGCTAACTCTTGCTAGCAATTGTCACACCACAAGAGAAAATGTACATTCACTATTCTTTCTTCTACCCCCTCTGCCTTGGCAGCACCCAATAGCACCCTATTAACCCAGACCTTTGTGCTCGCTTCAGAAACAGTAATCAACAGCCATGACAAAAAAAGCTTGACCAATCTTTTGCCAGACATCCATTTCCATTTCAAACCTTTATTGGCATTAAAACAGGCAGAATTCTAGATCAAAACAATAAACCAAATAACATATAAAGGGGGAGAGGTAGAGAAACAAGGAACAAAGAACAAGTCAATTTAATTTAGGGTTTTTTTTCATAACCTCAAGGAGGAAACCAGCGACCGACTCAGTAATGGCTGCGTTGCTGTCACCAAGGAGACTACACACCAGGGCATCAGGCAAGACCAGGAAAGAAGAGAATAGGGGATTAAGGTATATACTACGGAAGGATTGGTGTGCTGGACAATGACAAAGGATATGGAGTACTGAATCAGGTTCAAGGGCACAGAAGTGGCAAAATCTGTTGTCGTGCCCGATGTTATGGTATCTACCATAGGGAAAAGGGAAGAGGGAAAAATATTGAAACAGGCCAACATAAAAGCTCTCCTTTTTGAGGGATTGATTAATTCACTGAAATAATTATGGGGATGGCCCAGGGAGGGAAGCAAATTGAAGAAGAGGGGGGAACAAGTAGGATTAGTATTAGCAAAGAGTAGTTGGGATTCGGATTCCCAAAGTTTGGTTTTAATTATGAGATGAGCCCTAATGGAATTGGACTCAGCTAAGGATTCAAAAGAGATGTTCTAGGACTGCAGTTTGGATTCAATAGTTCAACAGGGTGAACTATTTGGAGCAGTAAGAGTCTTTTAACAGAGATACAAGAAGTGAATTGGGGTAGGAGTTGAAATGAATGCACAGCCAAAACTTAAATGCCAGGGACCACGCCATTGTAGTGGGCAGGTGAATTCCAAGTTCTAATATCAGAGTGGCAAGTCTGATTGAATTTGGCACCCCTAAGATGTGCCTGAGGAAAGGAGCCATCACTTGGTCTAAGACTTTGTTGGCCACTCCGATCCAGATGGGAACTCCATACAATAGATGATTCAGGGTTTTGATCTTGAGCACTTGGAGGGCCGCTGTTGCCAGACATTTAAATCCACATTGCCACATACACTTTCAAGCTTTTATATCAGAACAACTATTAAGCGTGCAATCCTAATCTGGAGTTAAACTGGCACAGTTAGGCCAGCAATGTTTGGCCGGCACAAGGGCCACCATAAAGTATGTCTGGACCACTTTCAACGTCAGAGAGGCCAGCACACAGACGCCATCCTCTCTGACTCCAAGAATGGTCCAAATGTGCTTTGCGGTGGCCCTTGTGCCAGCCAAACTTTCTGGCCTAACTGTGCCAGCCTAACCACAGGTTAGGATTGCACTCTAAATTATGTTAAGAGAATGGATACACAAACTGAACATGGCAGCAACCTCTCTCAAATTTAGAAGATAATCCATTCCCTGTTTTCTCATGCATTTAATTCACTTTTGAACCTTTCTTGCACATATAGTATTTCTTATTTAGCAGGTGTCTTTATCCTTAGTATTCTGAAAGCCATTGCCCCGATTCTCCTTGCCTGGTTTAAAAATATGACAGCTTCATGTTATTGATGAAGGTGAACACTGAAATATTTAATGGGTAGAGCACTTGATCCAACACAGGTTCTGTTAGACAGAGGACCTTCCCATGACTCAGAAGGCCTGCAGGAGCCTTCAAAAACAGTACAGGTAGTGCCTGTCAGAAAGCCCCAGGAAGCTTTCTAAGGACCTCAGATCACACATCAGACCATTATCTGCAATTTCCGCAAAATCAGTATACACTATTTTCTGCATCTGTGGAAGCTCTGGAAACCTGCGATAGCAAGAGGCAACCTTTACTATTAGAATTGACATCACACTGTATGCTTGGTTAGAAATAGTATTGTATGCTCTTTGGGGCAGGGAGCTGTCTTTCCCTGCAAAGCACCATGCACACACTGTTAATACCATATAATCTCCAAGGCTTCAATTCAGGGTAGAGGTCAAGATAAACATGTTAAAACCTGCCCACATTACTCATCACCCCACAGTCATTTAGCACATCCCTGGTTCTATACTAGTAATGGCAGCCCATTATTTTATATTCTGCCTCCTTGTTAAGTTATGAGTTGCTCTGTGAGAAACATCAGATCCCAAAATAGAAGCAAAAAAAAAAAAGAACACACTGGTGATGCCGGAGTACTTGTTCTGAAAGTACTCAAACTAAAAGCAGATTTGTGGATTGTACAGCAGCAAGATGTACTTGTCAAGATCAAATATGCCGTGACTCTGTGCCATGCTAGACAAACCATCTTGATCAAGATAACAGTATCTTGATGCAAACACACATGGACTTGAACAGGACACAGGTCCAATTAAATGGACTGTAAGAAAAGTGATTATCAAATGAACGTGCTCAGTATCACAGTCAAGGTATGTTTCGTCTGCTGGTCAATAAAAGTTGCGCTGTGTCATTAGCAGTCAAATAAAAGGACCCAAAGGACACCTGCTTTGATTCTAGCTGCAGTGGTGGCAGCAGCAAAACCCGGAAGTGGAGCACTAATGGCAGCACAGGTCCCCAATCAGGTCACTAACCTCCTTAAGGGGGTACCATTAAACCACTGCCCTAGAGTACACTGAGTGCTATCACTACCACTGCTTGGGAGTGCTCAGCATCCAGCTGTGTCCTCTGATGGGGGGGGGGTTGCCCTTAGTCATCACCCAGTCCAACCAACTCCTGTTTCCACTCCTGATCTCGAGAGCAACTTGGAGAGGGGCTGGTTTGGTCCAATGGCATGGAACAGGAGAGACCTGCCCTAGTTTCAGAATTCAAAAGGGTTGAATCAAATGTCCATCCCTATGGGGAGTTGAGTTTGGTCTAGCAGCAGACCATGCAGAAATTCCATCTTCCCCACACCACCATAAACCTACAGGAGAGATAGCTTGAGGTAGTGATAGTTGGAGGTTCTGCATAATAAGCCTTTAACAGAATATAGCGAGTCCCTACCTAAATCGCAGGTGTCAGTGTCAGTTCGGTAACTAGATTATCAACTATTTGGTCAACACTTAAAAGGAACAAGAATAGTCATTGCAGATATTATTGTTCTGAAGAAAAAAAAACCCTGGAAATTGGAAGAGACTAGAAATTGGAAGTGTGGCTGGAAACTGGAGAGGCTGGAACTGGCCTCCTGTTGGCTGGCATGACTAAAACATACCATGTAATTCGTCTATGCCTCTCAGTCTGGCTAGTGAGGCCACTGCTATTGAGCAGGTGTTCCACCGACTCTCCAGCCTATTAAAATCTGCTGTCACTTTGAAGACTCCAACTCTTGTCACACTTGTCGGTGAGGAGGCTTAAGTTTTGGATGGGCAGGCGATGGATGTTTCTCCAGCTACTGCTACCGAACTGGACTCTTGCCATCGCTCTTGTCTTTATTGATAGATCTGCTTATGCTTTGCAAACATGAAATGTTGCCTTGACACAGCAGCCTTTTAAAGTGGAGAAGGCTGTAGTCTTTAGGGGGTTAGGAACATAGAAAGCTGCCTTAAACCAAGTCAACCTATTAGTCTATCTAGCTCACTATCATCTACAGCAGCCAGCAGTGGCTTCTCCAGGGTTTCAAACCTGGTTCTAACTGGGTGTGCCAGAAATCAAGCCCAAGGCCTTCTGCATGCGAAGCGTGTGCTTTGCCATTGAGCTATGGTCTCCCCCCCACCCCCATGGTTGAAAGTCTCCTTCTGCCACCCATACCCTTGAGCACCCTGGAAATCAAATCTGCAAGGTGTACAGAAGGGTCTCTCTTTCAGGATATCTGCCAGGTTTGGTGTGGTCTGCAGCTTCATTGCTGGCACAAGTCCTACAAACACACATGATAAGGGTTGGAAACAGAAATATAAGTGACTTATGCATGCACACATCCGTAACTTCTTCTGTTTTGTGTCTTTTGGCACATCTACGAACAGTTCATTGGAAATATTTTTCAATAGCTTCAAGTACAATGAAACTTTACTACTACTTTTGAAGTTTTTCCATCACAGCAGCATAGTACAGATGTCTTATTGATTAAGGACACAATCCAACACCCTGTCTTGGGCCGACGCTGGCTGGCCAAAGTTTGCACTGTGCTGCTCCTGCACCAGCCGAGTTGCTGACGCCTATCCCAGAGTAAGGGCACAAATGTTCAGGTCTTCCCATTCCAGTGCAAGTTAGGATTGTGTCCTAACTACTGTGAATGAACCATGCAAATCCACACCATGTCAGAGGAGAGTTCACACTATTAAAAAAAACAAACTCTGGATTACACTGAGGCTACACAAGTCACTCATTTTTGTTTATTTCCCTTATTTATCATTGCGCTTCTTTCTATGACTTGTGTCTGAAGTGAAGCTGCAGGCAATGCCAAGCCTAAGAAAAGTGACATCTTACAAAGAAACCTGAAAATAGGAGAGAGAGAGAAAAAACAGAACCTCTGTTGTCTCTCCTCATAAGTAGTATGATTCCCATGGGGTCAGGTTTTAAAATGGCCTTCACAAGGTTGCGTGTTACTTGAATCTGCTCTGAGTTAAAAGTTGCCATCATCCAAGGAAATTTTCTGAGCCACAATACTGAATTTTTGATGCATTGCCTACATAAGGCGAAGAAATAAGCATCTACTTAATGTGCATGTTAATGAGCCACAGTTTTCAGCAATGGAGCATCAAATATTTAGTGAATGCAGCGAACCGGTCCTGGATTGAATTCTTCACTAACATACAGACCAAATGACAGGCGGGAGAAAATGTACTATTCTAACACAGGAACAAAAGTGCTTTCTTCCTTCACAGGAAAAGCACTTTCATAATAAACCATACTGCTTTCATAAAATCTTTGAAACAAGAGCAAGGCCTGTTCTTTCTATTATACACTTGTTTTCAAAACCTTGCAGTACATGACATTATGACACCATAACAGTGAGCTCTGCATTTGTGTTCAATTTCACACATGCTTCTGTCTCTATTACAAGGTGATATGAACAGAAAATATGAACACAGTGACAACTTCCATTTCTCTTACCATTCACTGATGAATGCTAAAAATAGAGCATTTATACAAGACAGAAAATAGGCTTCAATGCAACAGATTTTTAAAATGTACTGAGAAGCAAACTGTATAAAAGACAGGCTTTTTGTTGAGCAGAAATGACACTTCAGTGATAACTTTCCAAGGTTAAACAAAAGTTAAACTAGATTCATTCTTTAAAAAGAATAAAAGTACTTATCAAGGAAGTAAAGTTAATTTACTTCCCAGATCATCAAGAAATTTTGAAGATCTAATGCATTTTCCAATCTCCTTGTTTTTCTCTTTTATGTACAATGACATATAGACAAACAATTTAAAAGTATAATTATAAGTTAAAAACAGAATAAATTGCTCTCATATAAAATTAGCTGTGATTCATATAATGTATAGGGGCAAATGGTAATTATCTTTGAGGATATCATAGGAGGACAAGGAGTATTTGAAGATTTTAGAAACAAGGCACATCATGTGAAAAGACCATCAGGATCTGCCATTTTATTGGTTGCTGTAATTTGATTTCTGACCTTCATGGCAAATAAATCTCACATTTTCATACATCATAATCTTGCTTTCAAACATTCAATGGAATGAAGGGTGTAGATTTTAGTGAATTACAGCCCAATACTACCGAAATCCCCGTGTGGCATGTGCCAGCGCAGCGTACACTGTATCCCATGGGAGATTTTTGACTGCTAGAGCTACAAATAAATAAATATTATTTCCCATACATTTTCACTAAAAGTTTAATCTTAGGGGTTTAGGTGTGTGTGTGGGGGGGGGTTGTATTTTTGGTATACAAATTAGATGATGTTGTGATACAGCTCTGGCCTATGAGGAGAACATATTTCCAGAGAACTGCCACAGCCAATAAATGCAATTTCAGGGTGGGAAGACAAGAGGAAAAATCTAATTTCCCCTTTGGTTTTAAAAATAAATGAGAACATTTATGTTCTTCCCCAGAATCCTGAAATGAACTGACTATGCATACACCATTATGCTGCATACCTGATTTCTCATAATCTGTTGTATTGTGGATGCAAGAAATACCCACATAAGCCTGGCAACTCCATGAATTGTTCACAGCAATTTCTTATTGCTACGTAATCACTTAATACTGCTAGGCCCAAGATAAATGGTTTAAATTATTATAGAATAATAAAACATCTGCAGAGATGCTAGTTCTATAGGAACAATAGGCATGTATTAAAAGTTTCTTCATGAAATGTTAAGTATGTTGTTGGGCTTTTGTCTGTGGTTTTGGGTACTCATGTTAAAAAAAACACCATCCCTTACAGACAAGATGTATTCCAGTTTTGATTGTTCTATTAATACTATATATCGGGGATTTGCAGCTTTTTGTGAAGATGGGTAGGAGAAGTACCAAGGACAGCTCCATCGCATGATATCCTAAGAGTGAAAAGGCCATTAGGATCAAACAGGAATTGACACAGCCCCATAATTTGAATCTAAGATTCACTACTGAGAGGCGCACCTTCTCACATTTATTGCATCATCCCAGAATGAACATGTACCTGATGACTGAACATTGCATATAAAAGCTGGGCCTAACACCACTTCTGGTTACAGCAGTTTCATAAAGGGGTTTTACAGTTGCACAAAAAAGAATATACAAGTTGAACCTTTTTAATTGTGAGCATTCCGTTCCAGAAACTTTAGTGGATTTAAAAAATCCAGAGGTAATTCAACCTGTGGATTTAGCCCACACCCATACCTTCCAAACCTGACCAGAGCTATTCTCCAGTCAGGTCTGGAGGGCTTTCTGAGGCCTGCCAATGCCATGTGGATCCTCCTGCGGCTTCAGCAGGCCTCAGAATGGTCACTGCAGCCCAAAAAAAGTTCTTTCCGAAAAATGGAAGTGACGTTTTAAATGCCTTATAAGGCATTAAAAACATCACTTCTGGTTTTCATCAAAAAGTAACATTTTTTTGACCGAAACTGCCAACCAGAGACCTGCAGAGGCCACACTCTGGTCAGCCTTCAGGCTGAGCCTAATCTGGCTCAACACAGGTCAAGGAGACCCACATTGAGCCAAATCTGCAGATATAAAATCCAGGGATAAATACGCTCAATCTGTACAATCTGAATGCAGCATTCCATTGCTTGGAATGGGTGGGAATGTTTTACTGTTAGGATTGTCATGATCCACCAGGATAAATACACCATTTTTACTTGCCTGGAATATTATTATTATTTATTATTTGAAGAATTTATATCTCACCTTCCCATGCTGAAGCAAATACCCAAGGCTGCTTACATGAGCCAGCTAGTTTAAACAACCATTTTTCAATGGGGTGTTTTTTGTTTTTATTTTTACAAATAAACTGTATTCTGTGATTCATTGAATTCTCAGTTCCAGGTGTAGCCTTCACAGTGTGATTCTCTTCTCTGGCTCAATTACAGCAAGCTTCAGCAGGCAATTGTAAGTCAAGCCTGGACAGGTACTCAAGGTCGTACTCCGTTCTTTTGCCAGCTGGCCTTCTCACATACTCCCCCGCAACTCTCATTTGCAGTGACCCCTGCTAACTGGGCAAGAGGCACTTTTTCAAGTGGTGTCCTCTTATATTTAGCAGGGGGAGAGCAATTGTCCCTCTTCACCCCAGCACAGTGTCTTTCTCGTGGCTGCTGCTGGTGGTGTTCTCCATCCTTTTAGATTGTGAGCCCTTTTGGGACAGGGAGCCATTTAACTTTAACGTTATTATTTGCCTGTAAACCGCTTTGTGAACTTTGTGTTGAAAAGCGGTATATAAATACTAGTGATTGATTGATTGATTGATTGACTAATCAGCTCATCAGCGCCTCCATCCTGCCACAAGGGGTACAGCACCTTGTCACAGCCTGACATTCCATCTCCCATCCAAAAACAAGACCACAGATTCTCCTGTTTAGCTTCAGACAGTACCAGCAGCCCAACCATCAGTCCACACCTATCTAGTCCTTTCCTAGGTAGTGAGATGTTCGTCCATATGTTTTTCAAAACAGGTATTGTATGAACATGTGTTTTCTGTTTAAAGCAACCAGGCTTAGAAAGAACTTGCTCCAAATCATTGCTTCAGATTATAGGTACTGTATGATTATACATACGATTTGAGCCTATTTCTTCTGGCCTTTGGATGATGGTTGGCTGTCTGCCCTCTGTCCCTCTGGAATATTGTCATAGTCTGTTTCACTCCCCTGGTCAATTGTTTTTCCCACCCTCCAATACGTCCTGATATGGAGAATTGGGTCTAGCTTCATTCGTGTACATTTTCTGTGTTCCCGTTAAATGTTTAATGTTGTTGTTGTTTCAATGTGTTTTACTTATTGTGGTTACATTGTATTTTGTTGTTCTCTATACGCTACCTTGGGCATTTGCTTCGGCACGGGAAAGGCAGGGTAGAAATTCTTCAAATAAATAAATTATATTGAACTTGAGGGCCTAAATTATATTAAACAAGAGGGCCTATAACCATTTTCGGGTGTTTACAAAATACATTTCTTCATACTTCATAAAACTAAAGGAAATATTCAGCATTTCTGTAAAATAGCCCTTTATTACGCAGATGGTCAAGGCAAAATAGCTGAAAAGGCAGGTCATAAGATGGCACTGAAGAGAGTTAGCTTTTGTTGCAATTACTCAGCAGGAGTGTTCATGGCACTTTATTATCTCACTTGAGGAAGTTTAATGTCAAGTTGAATGACAAGCTTATGAAAGAAAGTTTTGAAATCTGTATGCAGTGCTATCTGCCTCCACTAGATGTTTTTTTAGCATTTTTAGCATCAAAGTAAAAAGAGTTCTCCTATTATTTATCATTATATTCTGTCAGCAGAAGCAATCAAGAGAAAGCAGGTCTTCTCCATTGTGTCTCAGCTACTTTTCACATAACTACTGATACGAAAAGCAATCTAGGGATTTACAATAGAACAGACTATTAAAATATAACAAACTATGGATCTTGTACCAACAGATTGCAGTATTCTTCTGAATACCTGAGCATCCTAAAAGTATGGCATTCATTCACTCATTCATTCACAATGTAGCTCAATAATAACACTAGCTACTATTGTATGCTATAAAATTAAGGGCGCAATCCTAACCTGGAGTTATGCCAGCACAAATCCCTTGTGCCGGCCAGGAGTGTTGCAAACACAAATTTTTGTATTGTAGATTTTCAGGTCCTTCGTTTTAAGGTGCAATCCTAACCTAGGTGAGACTTCTGCCAGTTCAGGAGTGTAGTAAATGCGTGGTAAAGCGTGTTTGGACCACTCTTGGAGTCAGGGAGGACAGTGCACAGACGTTTGCCACTCTCTAACTCAAAGAGTGGTGCAAATGCACATTATGGCGCATTTGCTACATTCCTGGACCGGCACAAGTCTCCTCCAGGTTAGGATTGCACCTTAAAACTAAAGACCTGAAAATCTACAAATACAAAGATTAAACATTATTCTTTTAGTATATGTTCTGATGCAATAGCTTGAGCATGGAAGACAATATATTGGTAATCCCACAATCCCTACAGATTACAAAAAATTCCACTAGGTGTGCCCAAATCCAATCATGTAGCATTTCAACACTATATACAGAAAAATGGGAATATAGTGTATAGCTTTCTCATGATGTAGTGGAGAAATAATATGGCATGTCAGGCTTGTGGGGACTGGGAAGGAAAGAATGTGAAAATTTTCTAGTGATTATAGTTTTTTTTAATTGTTGGGTGATCATGGTGGATCTGTCTTTTAATGTTTTTAATGTTTTAATTTTGTAATTTTTTATATTTAATATTTTTAGTATTTGTTTGATTTTAATATTGTTTTATTGTATTATGTAAGCCACTTTGAATTCCCTTCAGTGGGGAAAAAGACGGGATATAAATCTTTTAAATAAATAAATGAGAGAAAGCTGAAAGAAAACTTAGCCTTAGGGGTATAAGTAGCTATTATTGAGGGAAATTAAGAAACTTTCATTGTCAAAGGATCTCTGATAAGAATTTAGTTGTTTTCCATCTTCTTGGCTGAAAATAAGACAATTTCTCTGGAGCCAGTAAGTCTGAAAGATCTACTGCTTTCTTTAACGTAACAATAGTTGGATATCAAATGAACTAGGTGGTTTGTTTTGGAAGATGGAGTAAATTAAATCTAAAGCTTCTTGCCCAAATTTTTGTTTGCCAGTTGTGAAGAATCTTACAGTCTTTGGGTTTAATATTCAAGTAATATTCAAGTATTTAATATTCAAGTATATCCCCAGGACATATTTCTTGATTTTCATCAATTGCATTTGTACAAACAAAAGCTTATTCACTCAGAATTTTGTGTTTCACTATTATTATTTTTCTGCTAACAGCTCAATCCTACCTAAATCTGACATCCACCCAGGGCAGCCACACCACTGGAGTGCACACTGCATTTTGTGGGGGCATTTCAGGTCCCGGAGGTCTCCTCTGAGTAAGGGAACATTTGTTACCTTGCACTGGAGTACAGGGCAGTCCTGGTGGATGTGCCACCAGGGTCACATCCAGCCAGTTACCGCCCAAATAAGTAATTGTAGTGACATCATCATGTCACTGTGATTGCTCCTGCCCACCCCCAACCTGCTTAAAAACAAACAAACTACGAATAAGCCTTGTTCTGCTTGGGATGGGCAGATGGAATGTCTCTCTCCACTCGCCTACCTGCACGAATGAAGCCAACTGGCTTCATTCTCCTTGGGGCAGGGAAGCAACTGAGCAGGCGGCTGAAGCAGCTCCCTCTGCTCGCCCCATTAACAAAGCCAGCCAACTCTGTTCTCCTTGGGGTGGGCGAGGGGGTGGCTGAAGTGGCTCCCTCTGCTTGCACAGCTGCCTGCCCACCCACATGAACGTGGAACAGATGTGGCAAGGTGCAAGTAATAGCAAGGAAATATTTAAACCAAGTTGCCTTGATTTCAAAGTTTGGGTTTTGTCACTGTAGTCGTGACTATAGAGAGAAATTTTAAGTATTGCTCAAACCTGCGGACTCCAGACAGCCTCACATGGCACTGTTATTGTTGAGGAAGAGTCCGCTTATCAGCAGGTTTTCTTTGCATTGGTTCTAGAAGCACCTGCTGAGCTATTTGCATTAACAGGCTGTCGGGGTTGCAGGCAAATGGATTATACACCTGTGGACACTGTGATAGTGTAGAACAAACTCCCATGGTTTCAAGAAGTGGAGCATGAAAACATTTAGTGGTTAAATAAATGAATAAGGTAAGAGTGAATTTAGCACAGCCAAAACCAATATCCCTGCAGTGGGTGTTGCATGCTGAGACTACAGTGTTTAGAGAGGCTTGCCATGGTTGCTGTCACATGACCCTAGATGGAATAGCACACTTGACATGGGGAACATTAGAAAATGTGTGTGTGTGCGTGTATAATGCCATCAAATCTCTGTAGACATCACGTGAACCTGTTCACCTATTCTTTATTTTTTTCAAATTCTCGGTCCTTTCTTTAAAGCAGATTATACTCAATATAGGTAGACACACATTTTCTGCAGGTTTGACATCTGGGGATTTGAGAATCTATAGATGCCGAATCTGTGGGGGTGAGCCTACCTGTTGCACTTCAAACACTTTGACTCACATTGAGTCAAATCCGCAGATATTTAGGCTCAATCTGTATGTTCATATATCAGCATTTATCAGCATATGTTCATATATCAGTATGATATACAGTCAATTCTCCTTATCTGTTGGGGTTAGGTTCCCGAAAAACCCTGGGGATACAGTGTTTGCTGAATCATTAGTCTTATGGGGTTAATGGGGTTAGGTTCCGCAGATCCTAAGCTATATGTAGGGTATAAAAGGACTTCCTACTGTCATATTCATTTGTGTCCTCCCTTTTGCTGGATGGCTCAAAGGGATCTAACAAAAGTGTAAAAGAATAAAAACAAGGTACAGCGTTTTTGTTTTTTTTAAACACCTTTGAAGTTTCAGCAGTTCCAAAAGTTGCAGCACAAACCAGCTGTGCCACCGCAAAGCATTCCAGAGGGCTACTGGCTGCTGAAAGTCATTCTGGGGTTCTCCAAGTACTTGGCTGGCTGTGGAATGGGCTCAGAACATCTGCAGATAGCTTCAGAAGGATAGCTTCAAAATGGCTGCCACAGGTACAGAATGGCCCCATAGATAATTTGAAAATGGCTACAAATACCTTCAGAAGGACTACAAATGCAGCAACTGGCCACGGACACCTGAGACAAGGCAGTGGATGGCTAACAGTAACAATTGGGTTACTTGTGAGCACGTAGTTACCGAGGATTGACTGTAATAGAAAAAATATTGGATTTAGACTGGGGTTTAAGAGGTTTAATCCAGCCTTGGGTTTTACTGTATGGTCTTAATTAGATCACACAGCCCAATGCTGTCCAAGGCCTGCCCTGGCTGAACATGCATTCGGCCAGCGCAGGCTGCTTCAAATGTGCTGTAAAGCGTTTTGTGGCCGTGCAGAAAATCAGCGAGCCAGTGGAAAGGTGGCAAGACCAAGACCTGCTGGAGCAGGTAAGCCTTGTGCAGAGGCTGGACTGGGGCAGGAGGGGGGTGGGAGGCAGAATGGGGAGGAGATGGTGGTAGATCGGGACCAAGAGGGTGCGGGTTCTGTGGCAGCAGAGCATGCCAATTTCTAACCCTCTTCTCAGGTCCAATCTGCCTCCACGATCAACTCGGACTTGCACCAGTGATTTAACTTGCACAGGTCTGGATTTGACTCATAGCGGCTGCTGGCTCTGTGGCAAATGGACAAATGTCCCTTTTCCCCAAGGATACCTTCAGCAGCCAAAAATCCCCCATGGGATGCAGAATAGCTTGCACTGCTGCCACGCAGGGATTTTGAGTAAGTTCTCATTTTTCCCAATTTCATGACCCATAAATTTCCCTATCCCCAAGCAACCCAATTACCATTTACCCTTAGTTTTCCACAGTGCAGTTCTTGCTCTCTGTGAGAATGTTGTGTATTGTGATCTCATGCAGATCTGTATTAGACTCCTTGAAAGGGCACGACCCTACAGATGCTGCTGCAGGTGCCTTCAAACGTGAACACTGGTGAAGGGTGTTCAGTACTGCTGCAGGTACCACACTGTAAATGGCATCCCTCTGCCTAGGCAGTTCCTGCCTTCTCCACTTGCTGCCTTCTCCACTTGCTGCAGCAGAATTCAAGGTTTATACTGTATAGTACTTTATTTACTGGGGAATATAGAGTGGGGGGTCCAACAATCATCCAAGAGGGCTGCTGCAAAAAATCTTGCATATGCTACACAGCTAAGCAAAAGAGAGTAACATGATCTGCCCGGCCGCAACTTTAATTTTGGCAAGTTGGTTAACCAGAAAGTTGGTAAATCACTGGCACAAATCCAAGTGGCCCAGATTGGGCCAGTCAGTCCAAGGACGGGGATTAGGATCCACCCTAAGTCAGAACCTGACTCCACACCCCTGCCTCGGGCCAGCCAGCCCTTGGGAGGCCACCCACCCCCTCCACACTTGAAGATGACTGATCGTGCTTGGGAGTTCTAGATAGATAGATAGATAGATAGATAGATAGATAGATAGATAGATAGATAGATAGATAGATAGATCGATCGATCGATCGATCGATCGATCGATCGATCGATTCTTTATTACAGTCATGTTGTTGTTCAGTCGCTAAGTCGTGTCCGACTCTTCGCGACCCCATGGACCACAGCATGCCAGGCCTCCCTGTCCTCCACCAGCTTCCTGAGTTCGCCCAATTTCATATTCATTGCTTCGGTGACACTATCTAACCATCTCATCCTCTGTCGCCCCCTTCTCCTTTTGCCTTCAATCTTTCCCAGCATGAGGGTCTTTTCTAAAGAGTCCTCTCTTCTCATCAGGTGGCCAAAGTATTGGAGCTTCAGCTTCAGCATTTGTCCTTCCAGGGAGC